>JAMPIV010012251.1:0-304857 GCA_024509875.1 Oreohelix idahoensis
TGTAAGACTAGTTTTATTTCTCGGTTCTAAAGGGTTAACGCGTAAAACGCCGATAGTTGAACATGCCCAATGTGGGACGTTACAGACCTTGCAAGCCTTACCCAAAACGGCAGCGCGTGCATGGTAGTATACTTTTAGAAAATGGTTTGTATTTCTTGGAAAAGACAAGGGTGAGAACGGGGGAAATGCATAGAGCTCGTTTGTATTCTAAACTGAAACTAAATGGCCAAAACGAACGAAAGGAAAAATAAAGACTAAAAATGAAGATTAAAATGCTACTAATTAGTTGTTTAATATATATATTTTCCTTTAGTCTAAATATATTATCTTAATGATAGAAAGAGAAGATATGTTATTTGAATAAAATATAAAGGAAAAGACGAAAATGGTAAAAATAATAGCCAGAAGTGTGAAACCTTATACATTTAGAATGACGAACGGTTAGACTAAGTAAATATTTTCGTTCTGGATTAACATTGACCTTAGATAATACTAGCGATATGGTAGAATGAAGACATATATAGACGTGCATGGGATTTCTTACTGAAAGCTAGCCATATTGAGGCAATAGAAAGGGGTGTCTCCTGATTTGAAAATAGTAGGTTAATTTTGAAAAAAAGGACGCGTAGGAACGGAAGTCCCCTGATTGGTTGCTGAGCATAACTAAGAAAGTGAAATAAATACTCAGAAAGACGAGCGTTCCTTGCCACTTTCAATTTAAACTTTCACATGTAAAGTTAATAACGTTTACAGACAAGTGTGATCAGATGCCTTCGCTGTTCTGTTATTCAGCAGGAGATCTTGTGTGACCATTTATGGCCTGTAATTAACTTACATAGTGAAAAAATTCGATATTTCGGTAAGACCAACATTTATATATATAATTATTTATTTATATTTGAAAATGAGTTTGCCATATTCAATATGAATGAATAGTTGAAGGGGAGAGGCCCAGTCGTACAAGTGCCATTTCAACATGTTACGTACAGTCATTAAATGGGGTTAGATAATCTTTTATAGTGTTTAATGTAAAAGCCCTACAGCTTTGCTTGTACTTTGGGCAGATAAAGAACATAAATTTATATAAAGAGTAAAGTTAACATCAAAACTTTGTGTTGTTTCACCGAGTTGCTAAGAAAGATATTATCATTGTGGGGAAAGAAACTTATAAAATCCTTGCAGTTTTACTTAAAAGTTGGGATAAAGAGAGATTAATAAGGGAAAAGACTTTAATGAATAATGTTTAAGTATAGCCAGAAAATCACTGGCCATCTTTATGTAATCCATGTTATTACCTGAATGTATTTATTGAAAATTATAATATTGTATTAGGACTAGGAAGGTGGAAAAAAAAAAAAACATATGTTTGAGATATTTAATGATAATAGAGCACACTACCAGATGGGGGACATAATTACGTATGTATTATGTTCTGATCTTTGTTTGGTTGATATCTGAAAACCTGTTTCGTATGCAGATAGGACGGAATATTGTTTTGAGGGGAAATTAATCCTTAGGTCAGAATATTATTTTGAGGGGAAATTAATCCTCTACTTCCAGAGTTTACCGGTTCGAGGCCATATGATTTGAGGGCCCTACCTTATCTTGAATCCTGAAAGCTGAGCAGTGCTGTGAGCAGCAAGACTTATAACCAGGACATCGCAACTTTTCGACACCTATCTTAAGATAAGCCCTGTGTTTTGGGGCCTTGTGAATTCACTGAACTATTCTCCACAATTTGATATTTCAACCAGATTAAATAAAATGATGACAGTAGTGATTCCCCAAAATATGTGCTTTAGTTTGGAATAGAGTATTACAACAAGAACACTTCCTAGTCAGAAATAAAAAGACTTTAGTAGTGAAACTAGATTGTGTGTAACTGTATATAGATGTTTAATCTTAATTTTTTTTTATGAATCAACTCAATTATACTTAATACATTTGAAAAAAAATTGTTCAGACCAAAATTCAATAGGGAGTTGTTTACTTAATTGTTTATTAACCTTAAAGTGTGGTTGTTGTTATTTTCTGCACATACATTGCATATACCCTAGACACGTAGCTACACAACATCCATACATCAGAACTTATAAAGTGGGGATAACATACATAGCGGGTTGTAGTCATTGGTGGAAGCATGACAGGTTTCCTGACATATATAGTTAAAAGGTAAACTTCCTCAGGAGCTTGCATAGCTGACTTCACATGTGCTACACAAATATAATATATATAAGTAATATCGACCCACCCATATATTAGTGGGGGCTCGTCCGGGATTTCCAAAGTTATATAATAAGTAAATAAGTGGAGGTTTTGGTGAATTGACATTGCTCTGTGTTGTCCTGTTAATTAGAGATTAATTAGATATTTTGGTTTATTTAAATCACATTGGTTAGAATATTAAGATGGCAGAATTGGCCAAGTACAGATCTTCTGCTGTGCAGACTGCGAAGGAAATGGGTATGGAGGGACAGATTTTAATTGATTATGTTACAGCAGAGGTTGATAAATATATAGCCAGAGAAAGGGAAGATGCTAGGGAGGCTAAGAAATTAGAGGCTGATAGATTGGCGGAGGAGAAACGAATTATGTTAGAAGATGCTAGAGAACTTAAGAAATTAGAGGCTGATCGGGAGGCTGAGATTAAGAGGCTGCAGTTGGAGGAAAAGAAACTTGAGGCTGAGAAGGAGGAAAAACGTCTACAGAGGGAGGCGGAACGAGAGAAAGAAGAAAAGAGGTTGGAGGCAGAAAGGGAAGACAAAAGACTGGCTGCTGAAAGGGAAGCAGAAGATAAAAGGTTACAGCGGGAGCATGAGTTACGACTAAGAGAGTTAGAGTTACAAGGCCATGCTCCTGAAAATGGAACTAGCCCATCCACTTCCGACTCAGCTGCAAGCCAGGGGGCCTCCTCATCAGCCATGTTGTTTCATTTGGATCCTTTTATTGAGAAAGACGATGATATTGAGTCCTTCCTTAGCCGTTTTGAAAGTTTAGCTACAACATATGGGTTGGAGAAGGATAAGTGGAGCCTTAAAGTATCCCAGGGACTTAGGGGAAATTCTTATGAAGTATTTTCCAAGCTCAGTAAAGATGACCAAGACGATTATGACATTCTTAAACATGCACTATTGGTCAGATACGAGAAAAACTGTGAATTTTATAGGAAGAAATTTAGACAGGCTAAATTACTCATGGGGGAGACCTACCACCAGTTCTCGGCGGGACTAGAGGCCTATTTGGAGAAATGGACTGCTCTGGGGAAAACCCAAGATTTAAAGGAAATGGTTATGATGGAGCAGGTTAGAGAGTCCATGGCTCCAGACTTGAGAAAGTTTCTCACAGAACAGGGTGCAGAGCGACTGGTGGATATTTTAAATGTAGCTGAAAGATATCTAGCAGCCCAGTCAGAGTTGGCTGGAGCTAGGAAGAAGCAATTAGAACATAATAAAGGCAATCAAAACCAATTTGATACTAGGGATCATAACCCAAGAATAAACCAAAACTATGATAGGCCCAGGTACGAACAACGTGACAGAAACTAGCAATATAATGAAAGGCAATCCTACAGATCGGAAGGGAAAATTGTAAAATATGTAGGATGCAAAACCATAATACTATTGACTGTGGTACGAAAGTTCCTCCATATCGCGCGGCATGCATGATCACAGTGGACAAGGGGAGGAAGAAACTGACAGAGAATCATATTAATCTTCAACATCCCCCCACCTGTGAAGAAGTGTTATGTAATGGAGCCACCGTTAGGTGCCTTTATGATTCCGGATTGGAATATGACTCAGTCGTGAGTGCAACCCTGGTGCACCCTGACCAGTATACCACAGAGAAAGTGGAGATACAAGGGGCCCTCATGGGAACAGCCACCATGACACTTCCAGTAGCCGAGATCAATGTTAAGACAAGGTACGTGGAAGGAGTGATTAGAGCAGCCGTGTGTGAAGACCCTAATTACCCGCTGGTGTTAGGAAAGAAATATGTGTTTCTAGGAAGCCCGGTAAAACCTGTTGTAATGACCACACTTCAGGTCAGGTCGACCCCTAGAAAGGAGGACACACCACCACTAACTATTCATCCAAAGCAGATGAGACAGGCCCAGGAAAAGGATAAATCATTAAAACCTTGCTTTGGCAAACTGCCAAACAGCCATACACACCCTAGAAAGGGACAATTTTATATGAAGGAGGGACTGCTCTACAGGAAAGCTAGAGCAGGATCCAACAGGGAGGGACAGCTAGTGCTGCCCAGAAGTTATAGGGAAAACGTGATGGCACAAGCACATGTTCTACCAGACGGTGTACACCAGAAGATGGGTACGACACGTCAAAGGACATCTGTAGCATATTTCTGGCCAGGTATAGCTGAAGACATTGATAAATTTGTTGACGCCTGCGACCAGTGCTGCAAGGTAAACTCCACAGGGTGGAAAAATAATACTCCCCTGCTAAGAAAGCAGCGTGAAAAAAAAATATGGGCCTAAAAATAAGAAGGAAAGTAAAAGTATAAATAAACAGGATAGGGTAGACACAGTGGATAGGAAAACCCCTTTCCAAAAACAGTCTTCCCCAAAAATATTCACATTAGCATCTCTGCATATGGCACCCAGAAAAAACATAATCAAAACCCAGTCATTCCAGACTCAGTTTGAAGCCGCAGTCCGGGAACTGGCAAACATTAGCATTGATGATAATCAGCCAGAATTGAACCCAAAACTAAGTGATCATTCGAGGAGAGTGGGGAGCGGAAGGTTGGGCAGTTGGCCTAATGTCACTCTCACCTCACAATATGGCTATTAATTTAGCAGTATAAAGGCCCCGGTAACAGAGGTAGTTGACCGCGCCTATACAATCCATTTGGAAGTATTGGACGGACAGTGGATTGAGATCACACATATTACATAACAATGCTAAGGACGGATTGATTCTGATGCAGAAACTCATTCACCACATATCATATTAATTCACCAAAATTATAGTAAGGATAAGTTTACAGTGGTGAATATGGCCTCAATTTGAGTGGCACATTATAGAATTATATATGGAAAATAGTAAAGGATGTTCCAAATTCAGTCAAGCCTGAGCTCAGGCCAATGGAAGGCTGTGTGCACTTCGGAGGGGAGCACATTGACTTTGAATGATGCTTTTGGATGGAAACTACTCCGAGTGTTTAGCCAGGCAGATAATGACATTACTGGAACCCCTATATTACTCTGCCAGCACCATTTATAGATTATCCTTCATAACTATTGCAAACTTGAGGGACGTCTAATACTCTCTGGACATGTCCTGGGACAGACTCAGTGAAGAGGAATGGTGAAACTTGATTTATATCAGCATAAGACAGACAGTAATATCTGCAGCTGAATTAGACTCTTGGATTGCAGAGATCTGGGGCAGCTTTCTTGAGCTGTGCTTACTTTGAAAGACCCCACTGCAATAAATTCATGATCACTTTGAGGCAGAGAAAAGCAGGTGGATCGTGGTTGTCATACAGATATTGAAAGTTGCATTACCATTGCAAGCTTTTCTAACGGGGGACATTATGTCGTAAAATACAATCTGTATGTACAACACGCCCACATATGGTCTCGCAAAATTCCCCCCAGTTGTAAGACTAGTTTTATTTCTCGGTTCCTAAAGGGTTAACGTGTAAAACGCCGATAGTTGAAAATGCCAATGTGACGTTACAGACTTGCAAGCCTTACCCAAAACGCACGCGTGAATGGTAGTATACTTTTAGAAATGGTGTATTTCTTGGAAAAGACAAGGGAGAGAACGGGGGGAAATGCATAGAGCTCGTTTGAATTTCTAAACTGAAACTAAATGGCCAAAACGAACGAAAGGAAAAATAAAGACTAAAAATGAAGATTAAAATGCTACTAATTAGTTGTTAAATATATAATATTCTTTAGTCTAAATATATTATCTTAATGTAGAAAGAAAGATATGTTATTTGAATAAATATAAAGGAAAGACGAAAATGGTAAAAAATAATAGCCAGAAGTGTGAAACCTTATACATTAGATGACGAACGGTAGACTAAGTAAATATTTTCGTTCTGGATTAACATGACTTAGATAATACTAGCGATATGGTAGAATGAAGACATATATAGACGTGCATGGGATTTCTTTACTGAAGCTAGCCATATTGAGGCAATAGAAAGGGGTGTCTCCTGATTTGAAAATTGTAGGTTAACTTTTTGAAAATAGACGCGTAGGAACGGAAGTCCCCTGATTGGTTGCTGAGCATAACTAAGAAAGTGAAATAAATACTCAGAAAGACGAGCGTTCCTTGCCACTTTCAATTTAAACTTTCACATGTAAAGTTAATAACGTTTACAGACAAGTGTGATCAGATGCCTTCGCTGTTCTGTTATTCAGCAGGAGATCTTGTGTGACCATTTATGGCCTGTAATTAACTTACATAGTGAAAAAATTCGATATTTCGGTAAGACCAACATTTATATAATTATTATTATATTTGAAAATGTGTTTGCCATATTGATTATGAATGAATAGTTGAAGGGGAGAGGCCCAGTCGTACAAGTGCCATTTCAACATGTTACGTACAGTCATTAAATGGGGTTAGATAATCTTATAGTTTAATGTAAAAGCCCTACAGCTTTGCTTGTACTTTGGCAGATAAAAGAACATATAAATTTATATAAAGAGTAAAGTTAACATCAAACTTTGTGTTGTTTCACCGAGTTGCTAAGAAAGATATTATAGAAAAGCCAGACATTGTGGGGAAAAGAACTTAATAAAATCCTTGCAGCTTTACTTAAAAGTTGGGATAAAGAGAGATTAATAAGGGAAAAGACTTTAATGAATAATGTTTAAGTATAGCCAGAAAATCACTGGCCATCTTTATGTAATCCATGTTATTACCTGAATGTATTTATGAAATTATAATATTGTATTAGGACTAGGAAGGTGGAAAAAAAAACAACATATGTTTGAGATATTTAATGATAATAGAGCACACTACCAGATGGGGAAAATAATTATTTATGTATTATGTTCTGATTTTTGATTGGTTGATATCTGAAAACCTGTTACAAATGGAGATAGGTCAGAATATTACAGAATATTATTTTGAGGGGAAATTAATCCTCTACTTCCAGAGTTTCTGGGTGTGAAACTGAAGTGAGCCAGTCACGTTGTTGTTCAACCCTGGTACCTGTTCGAGGCCATATGATTTGAGGGCCCTACCTTATCTTGAATCCTGAAAGCTGAGCAGTGATGTGAGCAGGAAGACTTATAACCAGGACATCGCAGAATTTTCGACACCTATCTTAAGATAAGCCCTGCGTTTTGGGGCCTTGTGAATTCACTGAACTATTCTCCACAATTTGATATTTCAACCAGATTAAATAAAATGATGACAGTAGGGATTCCCCAAAATATGTGCTTTAGTTTGGAATAGAGTATTACAACAAGAACACTTCCTAGTCAGAAATAAAAAGACTTTAGTAGTGAAACTAGATTGTGTGTAACTGTATATAGATGTTTAATCTTAATTTTTTTTTATGAATCAACTCAATTATACTTAATACATTTGAAAAAAATTGTTCAGACCAAAATTCAATAGGGAGTTGTTTACTTAATTGTTTATTAACCTTAAAGTGTGGTTGTTGTTATTTTCTGCACATACATTGCATATACCCTAGACACGTAGCTACACAACATCCATACATCAGAACTTATAAATTGGGGATAACATACATAGTGGGTGGTAGTCATTGGTGGAAGCAAGACAGGTTTCCTGACATATAGTTAGAAGGTAAACTTCCTCAGGAGCTTGCATAGCTGACTTCACATCTGCTACACAGATATAAATATATAATTAATATCAACCCACCACAGTGGCCGTGTATGATAGCTTGTCAACTATTTCCTACTTCTCTATTTTGTGGTCGTATAGTGTTCGTACCTCTACCCTAAACAGAAGGCAGCTTATTTGTGGTAAGGAAGACTTCTTACTCTCACAACAACGACAACAGTTCATGTACTGACAATTGATAGATGATTTCACGAGTTGAATGAATGACTTCACGCCGACAGCAGTAACAGTCAAATGTTGAACTTTATTTACATGATCAAAATTGTTGAAGAAATGATATGCCCAACATTCCTCAAGAAGATGGCAGACTTTATACAGGAAAACTTCAGTAGGTAATAATAAAAATGTCATTTTCCTGTTTTCTCTTTCTATCTGTCGCTGCTTCTATATTCACACTGTCTCTAGTGGTTATGGTGGTCGTGGATTGAGAACCACTGGTGTAACTATTTTTCTTGTCATAATATTCTTCGTATGTACTTGTTGTTTATTTTATTTGTTCTGACTTATTTCTTCTGATTTATTGACTTGGCGTGTCTTAGTGAGACTAGTCAAACCCCCTGGGATGTCGGTTTACCAAGTTATTCTTCTGCTCTCTAGTCTGTCACTTGTCTATTATACTGCACTTCTAGTAATATAGTCATAAAGTTCAACGTACCTAGGTTTTCGAAAATACACAATTTCTCTCACTGGCAACATTGACAATCTTGTCGTCAGAATAAAATAATGAACTCTCATAACTACTTGTGGTGTACCAAGCGATTGAGTGTCCGAGTGATAGTTATAACTTTTCTGTCACCACAGAATCAACCAAAAATCACTCTGGCTTATCACTCGATGAAACTCTCAATTCAGCTTGCCACTTCATTATAACTTTATACACTTGGGAGAAAACTCTACTTAGCTTTTTACGCTATCACGTTTCGACTCTGACTGATTTAATTTTCAACAGCGATTTACAACAACAACTGTTTCCGAATATTCTAGAACAACGTTTGTCTGACCAACAGCTCACCTTGCATTCTAAAACCCGTGAATTGCCATCGCGTAGCCGAACTCACTCAGAAAAACGAAACCGAAAAACTTAATATTAGAATTCTCGGCCAAGGTCAGCCGCACTACTCTGTGATCAAAGGACGCTACTCTTGTCCCCTTCTTCAATGTATTAAAGATTATATCCCTTAGGCTGCAAATCTAATTTCAATCATAAAGGTACGAGTAGATCCCATAACAATATAATTGTACCCAAATTCGTCTTACCCACACTAACCGTTACAAAAACCAAAACTGTGAACTAATCATGGGAAAGACTGGCATAGGAAACAGAAATGAAAATAGAGAACTCTTTGTAAACTTTTTGTGATTTGCATGAACTGGTCATTGGAATGACTATCTTCCCACACAAAGACATAAACAGGACCACATGGAACTCCCCAGATGGGCACTTGCAAAATCAGATAGACCCCTTCACCATTGACAGAAAATGGAGATGCTGCCTACAAGATGTTACAGTAAAGAGAGGAGCTTACGTAGCGTCAGACCACCACCTTCTCCTAGCATCACTGAAGATAAAATTGAAGGCGCACAAAGACAGAGCAGAAAGAGCAAGCCCGAAATATAATACTCAGAACTTTCTGAAGAAAGACACAAGAGTTCAGCTCAACTTAAAGTTGAGAAAAAGATTTGAAGCACTGGAGAACCTTGAAGAGGAAAGTATAGATAATCATTGGTGCACAATTCAGGAGGCATATAGGAATACATGTGAAGAAGTTCTTGGCAAAAGAAATAAACAACAGAAGGATAGGCTCACAGAAAACACATGGAACCTCATAATAGAAAGAAGAGACATCAAACAGCAAGTAAACAACTGTAATGATGCAGAACAGATACCACAACTGCTCACAATGTATTGAGAGCTAAACAGGAAAATGAAAAAGAGTGCCAGGCAAGATAAAAGAGAATTTATTGAAAAACTAACAGATGAACCCGAGATTGCATCAAAAAAGGAGACTTAAAACATTATATAATATCACTAGAACTTTATCTAAGAAACATCTAAACCACAATACAACAGTGAAGAGCAGAGAAGGACTAAACATTGGAAATGAAGAGAAATAAAGGGCCAGATGGGCTGAATATTTTAAGGAAATCCTAAACCGAAACCAACCAATACAGCAACCCATCATAGAACCAGCAGAAGAGCCACTACAGTGCAATATGAACCCAAACACTAAACAAGAGATCTCTCGGGCAATAAAACAGCTAAACAATGGGAAGGCTGCAGGACCAGATGGAATACCACCAGAAGCCCTGAAGGCAGATACACCATTCGCTACAGAGTTTCTACACCAGCTCTTCAAGAAAATCTGGGAAAAAGAGGCCATCCCAAAGAGCTAGAAGGAAGGCCACATTATCAAGCTGCCAAAAAAAGGAAACTTGACTGTTTGTGGCAACTGGAGGGGTATAACACTACTAGCAGTGGCTGGAAAAATTTTGACCTGAGTTTTCTTGGACCGTATTAAGAAGGCTGTGGACGACAAACACAGAGAAGAACAGGCAGGATTTCGCGCAGGAAGATCATGTACAGACCAGATAGCAACACCCAGAATCATCATAGAACAATCAAACGAATGGCAGACTCCATTATATATACATTTAATGGACTTCGAAAAAGCTGTCGATAGTATAGACCGTACAGTGATATGGAAAATCCTGAGAAATTATGGAATCCCAGAGAAATTCATTAAAATCATCCAAGATTTCTACCAGGAGGCCGCATGCAAAAGTAGTGCACAAAGGAAAACTATCAGAGCCATTCACAGTACACAGCGGGGTCAGACAGGGGTGTCTGCTATCACCAACAATGTTTCTCATGGTCATAGATGGGTTATGAGACAAACAACAGAAGGAGAGAAAACAGGAATACAGTGGACATTTAACAAACAGCTGGAGGATCTTGACTTTGCAGATGATTTGTGCCTTCTGTCACATAGACATCAAGATATGCAGGAGAAAACAAATAGATTATAGTGCGTTTCACAATGTTTGCCGCTGTTTAATATTCAATATCTCTGCAACCACTTGATCGTAATTGTTGCAACTTTGCATATGACCTAATAATCGCTATGTCCCGAGGGGGACATTTGTTTCCCCTCGTTAACAAACTTATGGTTTTAAATTTTCTGTATTTAAAGTATACAAAATCGACCACCTTCTAGTCCAACCGTGAATTGAGAGGGCTTACCCCTTCATATTTAGGCGCTATTTCGATTTAACATCTTGAACGTATTTTAGGTGACTTTCTCCGTGTTTCAGCTCACTGTCGCACTGTTTTGAACATTATATTGATCCTTCCGGTGTGTTCAGTTACCGTTCTACTGATTGTGTATTTCAGTGCATAGGTGTATCTTGCGGTATTCTAGATCTGTAATACAATGGGTATGAAAGTCAAGTTCCTTACACTGCATACAATGGCAGTGAAGATGTATAAATATTTCTGCAGAGAAGCTAAGCGTGGTAAACTGTATCGGAGTCTCTCAAATCCAGAAAAGAGAACTATTCACGCTTTGGGTTTAAGTAAACGCTCATTTCATAAATTAATCAAAGCTAATGGAATTTTCAGTTCAATCAATACCAGGACGCAAGGAAGAAAAGAAGTAGTAGATAGTTTTGACAGGGATGTGATTAGAAGAGAGATTTGTAGAATGTTCAATTCCAAAGAAACAGTGACACTAAGAAAACTGAAAATTCGGCTGAGAACACACAATGACACTGATGTGTCGAAATCAACATTATGGAGAACTGTTAGAAGCATTGGCTTTACGTTTAGGAAGTACGCTAGTGGAAGAAACGTCAGCTGTGAGAAGCCGCACTTAGTATCTATGAGAAGTAAATATTTACATGAAGTACGGGAAATGCGTAATCAAGATTATGATATTGTGTATGTGGATGAAACTTGGATCAATGCTCACCACATAAGTGAAAAGGAATGGCAGTTATTAGATGGGACGATTAAAAGATGTGTACCCAGTGGAAAAGGACAACGTCTGATAATGGCACATGCAGGCAGCAGACATAATGGGCTAGTGAAAAATCTTGAACTTATTTTCACTTCCAATTATACGGACAACCGGGACTATCATACCGAGATGAACGGTAACATGTTTATAGAGTGGATTGAAAATCCTCTTCTTCCGTCCCTAGACAGACCATCCTGTCTGGTAATGGACAACGCATCATACCACAATGCTGTGGCAGAAGAAGACAAAATCCCGACATCTTCGAGTACAAAAGATGCTAAAAAGATTTGGCTCAGAAAAGAAGTCATTCCATTTAATGAGGGGTTTCTGAAACCTGAATTACTGTCCCTTGTTAAGAAATCAGAAAAGACCAAGATATTCCATATAGACAAGTTGATTCAATAGCTTGATCACATGTGTTTGAGACTGCCACCTTATCATTCACATTTAAACCCAATTGAATTCGTTTGGGCAAAAGTTAAAGGACAGGTAGCAGCTGAAAATAAAACTTTCAAACTATGCAATATGAAAGAACTAACATATGCCGCCCTCTCGCAGATAGACAAAGATTATTGGTGTAAATGTGAAGACCATGTCTTAAAAGAGGAAAATGACTATTGGAAAAAAGATGGATTGTCGTTCGTTCAGCCGAGAATAGTCATCAATATGTTATACTCGTCTGACTCAGAATAAGTGTGTACATACCTTATATGTTTTATATGTTTTCTCCTCCATCTATGTGTATATGTAAACCAATTCATTTCCTTTTTATCTCCGCGATTTCACTACTATTTTTAACATACACAGTACTTTCACCTCTTCATGCATCCATTCACGTTTTAGTATAAAAAGTCACATTTACAACGAATAGGCGTTATTTTTCTATCAAATATTTGGAAGAAATAAAAAAGGACCTCACATAGTAATCAGTTAACAAACCCCTCTAACATTCGAATTGTATAGACGCCTATGCCGAAAAAATGCAACTTCCTTCATTTACGGTAAATTATTTTCTTCCAGGGCAAAATAATTACTTCGTCAAAAAAGATCAAAGGAATTAGCCGTTGTAAGAAAAGAACACTACCTTCATTCATAACCCTCCACTCCCAAAGGAGCATAGGCCTTCAACAAACACATGCCAAGTCCTCCTGTCACGTGCCATCATCTCAAGTTCTTTCCATGTTCTCCTCATCATTTTCACCTCTGTTTCCAACTCTCTTCTCCATGTACTTCTTGGTCTTCCTCTGCCTCTCTTGCCCTGGGGGTTCCAGAACAAGGACTGCCTTGTAATGCTATCAACAGGCTTCCTCAGTGTGTGTCCTATCCATCGCCATCGTCTTCTTCTCATCTCTTGTTCCACTGGCACTTGTCCAGTTCTTGTCATCAGTTCCACATTGGTAACAATGGAGATATTTGAAGTCAATCGTCCACCGACCTTTGTGAAACGCACTATAGTAACAGAAGCAGCAAAGATGGGACTACACGTAAATGTAAATAAAACAAAGTAAATGAGGATAAATAATAGGCAGATGGACTCAATGATCATCAATGGTCAAGTTATTGAAGTAGAAAGCTTTACTTATCTGGGGAGTAACACTGACAAGGAGGGGTAACCGATGGTGACGTCTGTTCTAAGATAAATAATGCCCTTCGACCAATATGGAACTCCTCAGCTATATCCAGAGAGAACAAAATCAGAATCTTTAACTCAAAATGTAAAGTCAGTCTTGCTGTATGGCTGAGAGACATGGTAAATTAATATGAAACAAACATAAAGGTATGTTTTCAGGCACTCGTAAGAAATAAAGAAGTAGAACACTAGACAACAGAAAAACAACAGACGTGAGTGGCTTACCCAGGATTTCAACACTGGACCTTCCGTGCGACAACCCCGCCTAGCTATGCAAGACATGGCATGTCTCAAAGAGTATCACCTCCAAACTACAGATATTTGTAATAGATGTATCCATCGGATCCTCCGTATAAGATGGCTAGATGTAATAACAAATATAGAGCTAAGGAACAGATGCGGGCAACAGCCAATACAAATGGAAATTAAGGTAAGAAAGTGGGGATGGATAGGACATACACTCAGAAGAGAAAAATCAAGGATAGCCAAAGGTGCCATTGACTGGAACCTACAGGGGAAAAGAAGAGGGAGGAGGCCAAGGAGAACTTGGAGAAGAACTGTGGAAGAGGACGCAAAGGAAACTGGAATGACTTTGGCACAGCTGTAACAGACAGCCCAGAATAGAAATCAATGGACAGCAACTGTTTCAGCCCTATGTTCCACGGGCAACGAAAAGGAATGATGATGATGATGATGATGATGATGATGAACAAACAGAATCTACAATCACTCACAACCGATACTAACTTCCCGTTATGAAGGCTGTCAAAATGGTAACTAGATGATGATGGTGAACAAACAGAATCTACAATCACCCACA
Organism: Oreohelix idahoensis; assembly: GCA_024509875.1. Classification (NCBI taxonomy): domain Eukaryota; kingdom Metazoa; phylum Mollusca; class Gastropoda; order Stylommatophora; family Oreohelicidae; genus Oreohelix; species Oreohelix idahoensis. The sequence continues at coordinate 14,326 of JAMPIV010012251.1, forward strand.
ACCGATACTAACTTCCCGTTATGAAGGCTGTCAAGATGGCAACTTGCGTTTGGTGTTGCTGTTCAAGTCGATTTTATATGATTTTTTTTGTGTGTAAAATAGCACTTCAGTGCATTACGGACCCCTTGGTTATTAGGGGCCCTCGGACCCCAAGCTGGAAATTACTATCATAGCCCTTGTAAATAACATATTGTATATTATGTACATACTAGTGTAAAAACCCGTCATAAGATTGGAATTAAATTCAAAAGCACCAATACCTAACGGCAATTTTACTTATTCAAAAGTATTAAAAAAACCCACTGTGCATCACCACAATACACGAACTACTTAGCAGCAGCGAAGATCCCAATGTGTGTATACGGGATCACACATTCTATAAATATTTTTGTGCACACCGTCATTTGCGCATTCTTCTTTGGTAAGTGTTACTATTTTCGGGAGAGTACACATAAGGGAAACAATACAATTAATGTCTAACTTTCAACCAAAGTTGCATCCCATAGCGTTACGTACTGACAGAAAAAGCTGGGATTTTATATATAGGACAAGCAACAACCCGCCAAAATTGGCAGGTTTTTAATTATAGTGTGTTGTTTCTGTTACACGTATTACATTGCTGCTTCTTCTATAGTCTCGCTTGCTCGCTGTGAATGACGCGATCATCTCTTCATTTTAGCCATCTTATCATTTTGATCCATAATAATAAGTCTGCAATACTTTAAATTATAATTTTGTCTTGAAGAAACAATAAAAAAACTTACATTTTAAGGTTATTTTTAAGAAAAATGACGTGTTAAATCCGTTTCCCGAATGAAACTGGACAGAAGAGTATCTTGATTGTCTGTTGATGTAATGCACACCGTCACACTTTGCTATTTTCGCGAGAGTACATTTAAGGAGAAACAATACAATTATTGTCTAATTTTCAAACACAGTTGAACCCCCTTAGCTGTGGTCGAAAGTTAATGCACTCTCTCGAAAATAGAAAAAGTGTGCAAACGACGGTGTGCAAAGTATGACAGACTGACCGACCGACCGAAGTATCTTACGGCGGGAATTATGGTATTAGATATATTTTATAGCCAAACCGTTCAACTAATTTCCCAGATGAACATGGTAAGATTGCTATAAACACATCATATCTTGAAAAAAAATTAACAACGAACCTGCCGAACAGCACCAGACAACCTATAGAAGAAATTAATGTTTTACTCGCATCCTGTCAGAGTAATTTTCTTCCCTTTTTTGTGTGAGCCAAACTGTCACATTGAACTCAAGAACAAAATCAATGCACTCCCGCATTTCTATAAATAACTCCATAGTCCAGTATTTGTACCATCTTCCAGCACAAATGTATTATTAAACTTCGACTATTTTCACATACATCGACAACTTCTATGTTTTTCTGCACTACCAAGTAACTTTCCCAGAAGAAGTTAAAGACAGTATTTATGTCACGTTGTTTCTTTCCGTAAACACTGAACATAGCTTTCAAAGTATTACCGTAGCAGGTCTAATATGGGTACACAGTTATTTTTGTTGGTCCAACCTCTTCTGGTTTTGTTTGCTCAGAACATCCTTTAGACACACACAAATCCATACAACCCTTAAAAATCCCCAGGACAGCCAAAGTGTTCAGCAAAGAGAAGACTTGAGGATTGAACAGTTTAGGTATATCTTCTAACTTGGCTACGTGAAACCTGACTCTGAATTCACTTTCAGTTTGTAACTAATTTTATTTTTTCCAAATTCACTGACAAAAACAAAACAGACAGGATCCATTAAAGTGCTTTCCTAAAATTCATGAAAATTGATGCTCTTAGTAAATGTTCATTCATACCTCGTTCAAGAAGTTTATTTTTTTCCTTTCTTGAACCTTGCTAGTGCTTCATCGATCAGCAGGCTATGAAATGTTGCTTCTAGTTGTTTTAAAGAAAACGTGTCTCACAATAATGTTTTTGTTCACTCATTCCAAATCTGTTGTTTTTATTATTTTTTATTTTTTGGTGGTAAGGTTTGAAACTAAAGACTGGAACAGGATATTTAAAAAACATGTTTCCTCCTTACTTCTACTGTTTATTTTCAAGCGTTAAGATTATGACCCATTATTGTTACATTATCCTTTAAATACTACGGCTCGAGGTGTAGGTGAAGATGTCTCTCCACAAACTTCGGTCCTAGATTTATACATGGATTACATTTCCGCTGCCCAACGAGCTTCGGCCTTAAATAAACTAGTCCCACGTTCTCGTGTACCATGTCGTCTGTTAAAAGTCTTTGATGTCTTAGTCATTATTTTCATTTCTGTCTCTAGTTCTCTTCTCCTTCTGTTTGTCGGACTTTCTCTCCTTCTGTTTGTCGGACTTTCTCTCCTTCTGTTTGTCGGACTTTCTCTCCTTCTGTTTGTCGGACTTTCTCTGCCTCCCTGATTCCAGAATAAGGACTTCCCTGTAATTAACTTAGCACGTTTCTGTAAAGTAGTTCCGATCCTTCGTTAGCGTTACCTTCTGTGGTCCGTGATGATCTCTCTGTTAATTTTCTTGTTGATTTTTTTCTCATGCAATAGTGTCAAGCCATTCATTATCTTTTCTCTTTTGTTTTCCTCAGCTTTTATCATCATTGTTTTCACGTTATAGCACGGTTTTCTGGTGCTCGTCTTATTATCACGTGATCGCGCCACGAAGGTGGATTTGAAGACTTGTGTCTTTATTCACCCACAGATTAAAATTTAGAAGCCAAACGGAGCACCGTACTTTTTCTTAATTTTTTTTTCTTAAATTCGTGCGAAAAAACTTTTAACACGGTGTCTTTGCGCGGCAAATCTTCTCGCGGCAAATCTAATCGTGCCATTCAATTGGTGTGTCAAGACCGTGGAAGATGAATTTATTGGAGTTGTCAGATTTTACAGATTTTAACCAAGTACTCCCTCGTACAAAAGAGATCTTGTGTGCAGGACACCCCCCCCCGAGGAATTCTACCACACCGTCCGACTGCGCCCTGTACTCTAACAATCATGTCATGAGTTTGTCCCTCACAGTTCGCCAAGATCGTTAGAGATGTCGCACATGTCAGCAGGACATTCCTGTTCGTTCTAGCACATGGTTACAGGGCACACGTCTGTCCTTCAGGCAGATTATTCTGTTCATTTACTGTTGGAGTAAAGAGATGACTAGCATTGATTTCTGTAAATCAGAGCTAGGAATTGCCAATAAAGCTGTCATTAAATGGAACAGCAAGCTCCGTGAGGTATGTGCAAATGTACTAATTGCTAATCCCGCTGTAATTGCCCCCCGGGGTCCGAAATACGACTCGGTAGAGATTGATGAAAGTGTGTTCACACGCAGAAAAAATAACGTCGATCGTGTATTTCAACAGCAGTGGGTATTCGGTGGCATTTGTCGTGGAACAAGTGAGTGTTTCATGGTTCCAGTGCCGGACCGCTCAGTGGCTACACTAATGCCCCTTATCATAGCCAACAATCGTCCTGGTACGACAGTTGTGTCTGATCAATGGCGCGCATATAGTACCATTCAGAATTTGTCAGGATTTAACTCACGAAACACGGTGAATCATTCTGCAAATTTTGTCGACCAAATACCAGGAGCAAACACACAAACGAATAGAGAGGTTGTGGGAAAGCTGCGAAAGAACGCAAACTCACGTAGAACGGTAAAACACACAGACACATGTTAGATTCCTACATGTGTGAATTTTTGTGGCGACATCGGAATAAAGTTCGTCAGTCAGACCCGTTCGACAAGATCCTGCATGACATTGCAGAAGTTTGGCCTCCTCTGTAAATTGTGCTGCTACGAACGAACATGTGTATGTCCTGATATGTGCATAGCTTCAGCGATCCTTGGTGATCTGTTCCCCTCACGGTCCTTTTTAGAGCCCAGAAAACTCACGAAACTGCACTCACCACGGTCCTTTTTAGGGCCCACAAAACCCACAAAACTGCACCCACCACGGTCCTGTTTAGGACCCACAAAACTGCACCCACCACGGTCCTTTTTACGGCCCACAAAAACCACAAAACTGCACCCACAACGGTTCTTTTTAGGGCCTACAAAACCCACAAAACTGCACCCACCACGGTCCTTTTTAGGGCCCACAAAACACATGACACTGCACCCTGGCAAGAAATCCCTTGTGAAATATTGACACATGTGACAGGGTGAAGATTAACCCTTCTGTGACAGGGTGAAGATAAAACCTACTGTGACAGGATAAAGATAGCGGGATAATACTTTGTTAATGTTCTTCAGTTGTTTGACTGGCTATCGCCAGAGATGGTGTTTACTGAAGGAACTTTATTAACCCAGGTAGTTTTTATAGACTCGTCTATGTTGGTGTTTGGCTGTATGATCGTAAAGAATGAAGTACTATTTCCGATAACAAAATGTCAGCAATGTAACTTCCGACTGGAATTCAAGTAGTAAGTCTAATTTCGTTTTCATAAGAAAAAAGCTTTATTAAGTGGTTGCACTCTTTAATCATTCCATGCTGGTTCATAGTTACATTCAACAAATAAAGTGTACAAACCAGCAATCCAAAGAATCAAACAGTAAATGGGACCTGCTAGATGGAAAAACACCAAAATCGTGTCACGCTCCTCTCGTGCTGTTTCACAACTCTCATATCTATCTCCCCTTAAAAAAAACTTCCGTATCTTTACTTGTATGAATTCTACCCCAGGTTTGATATCGTCATTTCATGTACACCATGATTGAATGACTGTCATAGGTTTGGGGCTAGTGTTTATTAACTAACTAGTCACGTTCAAATACTTAGTGTTTAAATCTTGCTTAAGTATTCTTACACTAACTACAGTAAGTGGCAGCACACTAGTGCTAATCCGACGTAGTAATGTATACGGTCACATACGCCCAGGGCCACCAAAATGTATCCCGGAAGGGAGACATATTCCGAGGAACTACCGAAAACAAATCCTAAAAAAACTAAGGGGAAAATTTTGTACCAGATCCACCAGATTATTACGCCAATATACATAAAAAACATCAATCATGGGTATGGAAGGTGATGGGATAATATACAGCAGTGGAATACAATAGCATGGGAGTTAAGAAAATGGGGAATGGACAATGAAATAAAGTAAACAAAAAATGATGGTGGAATATTAAAAGAACTACCTAGTTATGGAAAAAGATACAAAGTGTATGTCGAGAGGCATAAATGACACAATGGCAAAAAAATAAAAATACTCATATTTCATGGGGATCAATGAACAATGAAGTCACAAATATTACTCAAAGTCATGGGAAAAAAACAATTCATTAATGCATCAAAGCGAGGTAACGTCGCTAAAAGTGGAGAATTCACAAGCAATTAAAAAAAAATTGTGGGGCACCCAAAAAAAATGGCGGACGCCGAACACGGCGGTTGCACCAGACAGGAACATCAGTATGTAGTAAACTAACAGGCAATAAATGGCATGAGTTAATTCAAATAAGAAATGTACCGGCATTAAAAAATCCGGAAATCGAACTATGCCCAAACGACATGGAGGAAACAAAACGACATGGAGGAAACAAAAGGGAATGATAAAAAAAAAACATGACTGATGCCAACATAAGTGGCGGATGGAAAATAAATGAACTAATGGTAATCTCTTTGTTATTCACAAATAATCACGAACAAATCATGACCATGCTCGTGACAAAAAATATCAACCCATTAAGAAAAAGGCAATAATCATAAGGTCATGACAGCACAGATGCCATCTTAAGTACAAAAAATGATATAGCTAACGCTGGTCAATTATGAGTATTTAATCATGTGGCATGAGGAGGGGTCTCGAAAGACAAACGGATCATCAAATAAGACATAGTTGGAAACGACATCTGGGAAAAAAAGAAAGGTCAACTGGTTAACGATTTGATAAGGATATTTAAGGAATCAATGCATGCGATTGCTCGTGTGTTCAAACGTTCGTCACAGCGGGGTTGTTGAGGATGAGGAGAAATGGCGAGGACTGCAGGAGGGGACGGAACATAAAGTGAGGATTGGGGAGGAGGGCGTGGACAGATCGGAGGAAGACGGCGGGGAAAACGTGATCTACGGTGTGTCGGTGGGGCAGGGGAGGTTGGAAGAGGTACCAGGAAGCTGACGGGGGCGAGGAAGACGGGAAAAGTGAGTACGGACATGGGCAGTGGGCTGCAGAAGATACTTGGGAAGGGGAGCAGAATCTCCAGAGGAGGTGGAATGCCGACGTTTGGTAGGATAACGAAGAAGAGGGGGAGGAACGTCAGTTTCGATATCAGAGGAGGTAGAATCAGGGGCAGTATCAAGTTCAGAAGTAGGTAGGGGAAAAGGAGGAGCGGACAAGGTGTACAGAAGGAGGAGGAGAGGTATGGGCAGTAGCTGCGGCGGTGGAAGGGGGAACTATGGTATCATGCATATCTGAAGCATGGGATGGACCGGGGACAACGGAGGGAAACGCGTTGAAACGATCCTGACGGGAGTGGATTCGGGCATATAGTTCAGGAGGAGGGATATCATCCTCAGATACGGAACAGGAGCGATAACGGCGTAGACGACGAACCATCTGTGAATGAGGAGGAGATGAATGCGGGGCTGAAGAGGCAGTAGGTTTTTCAACTCCACGGACATCTCTAGACCGGAGGCGACATACTACATCGTGAGGAGAACTATCAGATTCGGAAGAGAAGAAATCACCTAAAGCATTGGGTGGAACAATCACACGAGGAGCAGGGTGAGGGACAGAGGAGACGGGGTGGAATGGAGGGTAGAGAGTGTCGGCAGACAAGGATGAAGAGGAAGAGGAGGAAGGGTTATATTGGAGGGTAGCCGTACGAACGGGTCGGCTAGTGCGAAGAGCAGGAGGAGGATTAGTGTAAGGTCGTTGCTCATCTTTTCTAATTTGAGTAGCATGAGCCTTGGTAGAGTGGAGACGCTCTTCGTTCCACAAGACGAAGGTAACTGGAGAAGTTTACTCGACAATCTTATAGCCTGGAACCCAATGGTCGTCAAATTTGGAGTTCCGACCATGCTTACGGAACCACACCAGGTCACCAATAGTGAAGGATGGCAAGCGAGCGCCCTTATCATGTAACCGTTGACGCTTCTGAAATGCCTTAAGAGCGTTATGGTGAACTCTCTGGTGGGCTTCACGTTTATTACGCAGAATAATCTCTATGGGATTATCACCCATATATCTCCGTTGAGGAGTAAGGAGATTATCTAAGGGAAGGCGTGGTTCTCGGCCATACAGGAGATAAAAGGGCGAGAAACCTGTAGTGTCGTTAACATTGACACGCAAAGCTTCTAAAGCTTGGGGAAGAAAGAAATCCCAATACTGCGTGTTGTCAGAAGTAAGTTTGGAGTGTATTTCATGGAGAGTCTTATGCATCCTCTGATTACGACCATTCGACTGAGGCCGATAGTAACTGGTCGTTCTATGGTCAATATGCAGATCAACAAGAGTGGAATGGAAAGGCCTATCAATGAATTGCTTTCCATTAACTGTAAGGATAGTTTTAGGATAGCCATGGCGAGGAACGAACTCCGTAAGGAAAATCTGTGTAACGTCCTCTGAGGAAGAAGCACGGAGAGGAAAACACTCGGGCCAGACAGAGTACTGATCCACGAAGTGTAAGACATGAGTATTCCCAGACTGTTAGAGGGTGTAAAGACCAGAAAGATCTACACTGACGAACTCCATAGGGAAATGAGTCAGAGTCATCTGCTGAGTAGGGATGCGCAGAGGACGCATGTTGCGCTGCTTGCAAGTCCTACAAAAGTCAACCTATTCAGCTATGTCCTTATAAAGAGAGGACCAGTAGTAACGTCTAGATGCAATTTCGCGTGTCTTATCTCTCCCCATGTGGCCATTAGAATCATGGAACGCATGGAGGACACGAGAGACAAGATGGCGAGGAATACAAGTCAAAAGACGATCTGGCTGTTTGGGATTAATCCAGTAGAGAATGTCATCAGAAGTAAGAATAGTGTAATTAGGGATCGATTTGGGATCACGTAGTAACTGAGTACGAACCTTCAGGAGTTCAGGATCCTGAAGTTGTTCTTAGGCCGTGAAAGACGAGGAGAGGAGGAGCTCGTCTGGAGAGCTAGTATCCATAGTATCGTGATGAGAAAATACAAGAGGGGTTTGATTGGAATTGATAACCAATATCTCCTTAGCATTATCATCAAGATCTGATGATGCCTTGGGATCCGATAAAGAAGAAGGACAGATATCAGTACAAGCATTGTACGGGACCCGTGATAGGAGATCAGCAATGGTGTTATATTACCCTGGGATATGCTCTATGGTAGCATCATAACTCTGAAGATTCAGAGCCCAGGTCTGGAGCTTGCGGGGTTCTGAAGTCTTGGACACCCAAGTAAGCAGCGGCTTATGGTCCATTCCAATAAGAACTTTAATACCCCTAAGATAGAAGTCCAACTTTTGCAATGCGTAGTGTATTGCAAAGGCTTCTTTTTCAGTAACGGTCCATCGTTGTTGAGACCGACTGAGTTCGTGTGAGAGAAACGCAATATGTAACTCATTTGGAACATTGGGAATAATCGGAGGAGCATCCGATACGTTGGTCTGTACAAGACAAGCACCAACGGCCCGATTGGAAGCGTCCGTATACAAAATCATAGGACGTCGAATGTCTGGATAGGCCAAGCGAGGAATTCTGGTAAGGGCAGACTTAAGATAGTCAAAAGCCTGTTGGCAAGCATCTGTCCAACGAAAACGAGCATACTTTTTGTGAGAGCAATAAGAGGCTCAGCAGCTCTAGAGAAATTGATAATATGCTTTCGATAATAAGAACAACTGCCCAAGAAACCACGAACATGGCAGACAGAGGTAGGAGGAGGCATGTCACGAATGGCTTGGACCTTGGTATCGTCCGGTCGGACGCCATCTTGATTAATGATAAAGCCAAGATATCTAGCTTCAGTCTGGAGGAATTCACATTTGCTCAGTTTGAGCATAACATTATGTGCCCTCAAGCGTATAAACACTTTTTCAATATGAAGTAAGTGGTCCTCAAGGGATCCCGGAGTGTGAACCAGGATATCGTCATTGTAGGCCAAAGCAAAATATTGCATGCCCTTCAATACTTCGTCCATAAGGGACATGTACGTAGCAGGGCTGCCCTTAAGGCCAAAAGGCATGACGTTCCACGCATAACTCCCTATGTGTGTACAGAAAAAGGACTTAATTTTCGCTTCTGGGGACATTGGTATACACCAAAACCCAGATCGGGCGTCGAGGGTAGTGAACCACTTAGATTTGCCAATGGTAGCCAAGATATCATGAACTCGAGGAAGGGGGTACGAGATGGTCTTGGTAATGGCATTCAAGGCCCGATAATCACAACAGAAGCGATGTGATCCATCCTTCTTGGTAACAATTACAATAGGGGAGGACCAGGAGGACCGAGATCTCTCTATGATGCCTGCGGCAAGCATATCCGCAATTGACTTTTCCACAATCTCCCTATTATGCAATGGAGTGCGGTATGGCTTAAGAGAGACAGGCTCTTCAGTGGTGGTGTGAAGGTCCATGGTTACAGTAGATGTTTGTTTCAGCTCCATATCTGAAAGAGCGAAAATGTCTTGATGTTTCTTGACAAACTGACGGATGCAAGTAGCATGTGGGGAGTCAGCTGTCAATTGCTCAATCAATATGGCAAGTCGTGTAGGGGGGATAGACGAGGAGGAGGCAGGAGAATGAGAAAGGTGTGGGAAGAGAGGCTGAGGAGGTGGACGGCGATAATCCTTCCTGTTACCAGAATGAGGGGTGTAGCCGGAGAGGAAAATGATTGGTGCTGGGGAGGGAAGTTACAATGTGGTAAACGCGCATTTGTAACTGAACCAACGGTGGTGGAATACCGGAGAGGAAGATTTATTCCGCCCATTAAATGTGAAGGAGCAGTAGAGGAACGGCAAGTGGGAGGAGGAAAAGAGGCGTGCTGAGGCAAGGAATGTAATGCCAACTGTGCAACCGCAGTACCTCTCTGAATAGTAGTGGGTTTTCCAGAGGCATTAAGGAGCATCAAAGGGAAATTACGCTTCGTAGATACCTGAACAATACCGTCCACTACATTGATGCAAGGGTCATCACTTATGTTGGTATCAGGTAATGGTTCTACATGGACAGTGTGGCCAGAAGAGACATAATCGGATCGTTTGACCCGACCAGTAACGATAGTAACAGCATGAGGTTTTAAAGTGACAGGAGCAGTAAGACGCACCAGGGAATCAATGTGAATATCATCCTGGAGAGGGATGTATTCACCACTTATGCGGATCTGCTTTAAATCAAAATAGATTTGGGCGTTATGACTGAGAAGAAAGTCACGACCGATAATGAAGTTCCTAGTCATACCTCTTGTTATTATGAACGGATGTTCAACCAACTGGGAGCCAATCCGAAGGCGTATGACTGCGGTGCCAAGAGAACGAAGAGGTTGGCCAGTAACAGAAGCCAGTGGAGCAGAAGAGGAAATAAAACTAACGTGCCTGCGAAGCTGTCGAAATAACTGCTCGCGAATAAGGCTTACTGTGGCTCCAGTATCAATGAGCGCACGGTAGCTTTTCTTATCTATGGAAATAAGGCAAGAGGAAGGATCAGGAATTACATGTGGAAGAGAGACATAAGAAACAGGAGAGGAAGACGACGGAGAAGAAAAATAAACGTGCGGAAAAGCAAATGTTCTTCTTCTATAAAAGGACCTATCTCTACAAGGTGGTCGTTTGGAATTGTTGAATGCACCCGGTACGGTCCTTGCTAACGGGTGTTCCAGTGGTTTCCCTGGTCCATAAGAGATATGGGGTGTGACTGTCCACGGGAAAAAGAGTGTGAAGGTCTCTGACGGGGTGGCATGGCTGTGAATGGAGGCCAGGAAGGTTGGTGAGGTTGTCCCTGACTGTGCTGGCGATTCCGTGGTTGCGGCTGGGTGTTAGCTTGTGGCCATACAAGATGCTGTTGTCGGTGTACACAGTTCCTAGATATATGATTAGGCTGACCACAGGTGAAGCAAGTAATCGTAGATACCTGATGTATCAAAGGTGCCTGTCCCCTACGATGATGTTGCGATCGATGTTGATAACTGGAATGGGCCCTTGACGGAGTAGCAACAGGTCTTTGTTGTGCAGGTGGGCCTTGCCAAGTGTAGCGATAATGACTCACGTCCATCGGTTCATGTTTCTCTTGGGGTTCTACTCGAGGGTCACGTCCCAAACGCTGCTGAAAACGTTTCTTCACATTTTCTTCGGCTACTGCTGACTGTATGGCTTCATTGATAGATTTAGGGTCTTTACGAATTAGATGAAGTTTGAGCGAGTCTGCAGAGAGACCGTCAATGAAGATGCCAACAAGATGTTTTGCTAGATCCGCTGAAGGCACAGAGTCTTCCAAGAAGGCATCCTCAGAAAGATTAAGCAGCCGGTCACCATAGCATTGCACAGGTTCGTGCTTCTCCTGATGAATGCGACGGAGAAGAGTCCAAGCGTGCTGACAGTCGGTCACTGGAGAATAACACTGGACTAACTCTTTCCTCAGGGAGGGGAAGGTCTCCCTAGGGAAGTCTTTGAATCTTCGTCGAATGAAGTCGGTAACCAGAGACTGAGACGACAAAAAAGCGACCCTTTTACGGTCTTCATCCGTAGCTGTAGGGATACGTGAGACGTACTTCTCTATGTCAACTAACCACTTCTTAAACCGCGAGGGGTCCCCATCAAAAGGTGTAACAATTGAAGCAATGTTCTGAAAATGTGCGGACTGAGTAACATTGCACAAAGTGTCCGTTATGTTCTTCAAGGTAGCAGTATGAACATTATAAGAGTCCGGTAGGGGTTGTTGCGATGCTGCCTGCTGTGTCTGAAGCAGAAGCTGTTGCTGTAGTTGTTGGTTCTGCTGTCGCAACAATACCAACTGGTGCTCCAGCTGTGGCTGGTCCATTTTCAATGTAGTATGGGTACACCGACGGAGACGAGTTGGTCAACGGCACCAATAAAGTCTTCTGTGACAGGGTGAAGATTAACCCTTCTGTGACAGGATGAAGATAAAACCTTCTGTGACAGGATGAAGATAAGCGGGATAATACTTTGTTAATGTTCTTCAGTTGTTTGACTGGCTATCGCCAGAGATGGTGTTTACTGAAGGGACTTTAATAACCCAGGTAGTTTTTATAGACTCGTCTGTGTTGGTGTTTGGCTGTATGATCGTAAAGAATGAAGTACTATTTCCGATAACAAAATGTCAGCAATGTAACTTCCGACTGGAATTCAAGTAGTAAGTCTAATTTCGTCTTCATAAGAAAATAGCTTTATTCAGTGGTTGCATTCTTTAATCATTCCATGCTGGTTCATAGTTACATTCAACAAATAAAGTGTACAAACCAGCAATCCAAAGAATCAAACAGCAAATGGGACCTGCTAGATGGAAAAACAGCCGCCGCTCCTCTCGTGCTAAAAACAACTCACTCATCTCCCCTTAAAAAAAAAAACTTCCGTATCTTTATTTGTATGAATTCTACCCCAGGTTTGATGTCGTCATTTCATGTACACCATGATTGAATGACTGTCATAGGTTTGGGACTAGTGTTTATTAACTAACTAGTCACGTTCAAATACTTAGTGTTTAAATCTTGCTAAACTATTCTTACACTAACTACAATAGTTATTGTTGGTAAGGTTTTTGCCAAAGTCATCTTAATGCGACTACACAAGTTAGCTGAGCGCATATATCCAGAGTCACAGTGTGGATTCCGAGCTGGCAGATCAACAACAGACATGATCTTCTCTCTCCGCCAGCTTCAGGAAAAATCAAGAGAGCAGAAAAGACCATTATATATCGCCTTTATAGACCTCACAAAAGCATTCGACTTGGTTAGTAGGGATGGACTCTTTAAAATCCTCCTGAAAATAGGCTGCCCTTCTAAAATGCTGGAAATGATAAAGTCATTCCATGACAGCATCAAGGGAACAGTCCAATATGCTGGAAGCACGTCACAGCCCTTTGATATACGAAGTGGCGTTAAACAAGGCTGTGTTCTGGCTCCGACCCTCTTCGGAATCTTCTTTGCCTTACTCTTGAAACATGCATTCAGAGATGCAACTGAAGGAATATGCCTTCACACTAGGTCAGATGGCCGTCTGTTTAATCTTTCAAGGCTGAGGGCAAAAACAAAAATCAGAAGGGTCACTATAAGAGACTTGTTGTTCGCTGATGATGCTGCAGTCGTCACTCAAAGCCAACAGGAGCTTCAGAGCTTGATGAATCGCTTCTCTAAAGCATGCAAGGACTTTGGCCTCACAATAAGTCTAAAGAAAACGAATGTGCTGAGTCAGGATGTGGATGCTGCACCAGTTATCACTATCGATAACTATGAATTGGCAGTGGTGCACCACTTCACATACCTAGGGTCTACCATCAATGACAAACTCTCACTGGATACAGAAATCGACAGCCGCATTGGCAAAGCTGCAGCTACCTTTGCCCGCCTCACATCGCGTGTTTGGGGAAACTCTAAACTCACAATGAAGACCAAAGCTGCGGTATATAATGCTTGCGTCACCAGCACACTCCTATATGGCAGCGAGACCTGGACGACCTATGCTAAGCAAGAAAGAAGGCTCAATACCTTCCATTTGCGGTGTCTACGCCGCATCCTCGGCATCTCGTGGAAAGATAAAGTGACAAATGTCGAGGTGTTGTCACGTGCTGGCCTTCAAAGTATGTATACGCTTCTTAGACAGCACAGACTTCGCTGGCTTGGCCATGTTCGCCGCATGGAAGATGGTCGCATCCCAAAAGATATCTTCTACGGACAATTAGCAGATGGCAAGAGAACAGTTGGGCGACCACAGCTGAGGTTCAAAGATGTGTGCAAGAGAGATATGAGGGCACTGGACATGGATCCAGCAACATGGAATGATGAAGCTGCCGATCGCACTAAGTGGCGATGCTATTTACGGCGCCACCTCAGATTGGGCGAAGAGAGGCTCACACAAGAAGCAGAGGTGAGGAGAAAACGTCGAAAGGAGCACCAGGAAAATAAGCAGCCGAGGGCTGTCACCTCAGGGGCGCATTCCCATAGTCAGTTATGACTGAAGGGGCTATTATTATAACTACAATAAGTGGCAGCACCCTAGTGCTAATCCGACGTAGTAATCTATACGGTCACACACAATCAGAGCCGGATTAACGTAGTAGCAAAAGTAGCATATGCTACGAGCCCCGCGCCTTTCTGGGGCCCCGCGCCATTAAATATGTACATAATATTTTCGTCATCTTCTAATACGAGCATTAAACCAATGATCTAGTGATTTATGCCATCTTTAGCGCCTTTTCATTTTGTGTCACGAAATTGTGAGAGAAAGAGCATAAGAGGGTGACTTTGTGTGACTCTTTATCATTTTTATCTTAACTGTTTGCGGACGGAAGCAGTCATATTCTTTGGATTTGTTGAAAGCCTGTACACCTTCTTTTCTGCTTCTACCTACCGGTGGGGTCTCCTTTCTACTGCATTATGTGCTGGTGGTACTCATAATAAGTCCCATTTGCCCTTTGTGAAAAGACTGTCAGATACCAGGTGGTCCGCTCGGGCAGATGCAACAAAAGCACTTTTACACAGCTTTTCTGCAATAAAACAAGTCTTGGATGATATTTCAAATAACAATGATCAGAAGGCAGAGTGTCGTCAACTATTTCGTGGTCTACTTTCAACCATGATGAAGTTAGAAACAGGAATAATGATCATGCTGTGGGATCAAGTATTACAGCATTTTCAAATGACCAGTGCTTCTTTGCAATCTTCTGACCAAGATTTGAATACAGCTTGTGCACTCTATGAATCCCTGCGGGGGTGTATTCAAGCTATGCGGTCTACTTTTGCAGACATAGAGCAAAAGGCCAAGGATATGACTGAGTGTGAACATTATCAAGAACAAACTCGAAGAGAACACAAACGAAATCGAGAGTATGATGATATCAGTGGTTCTAGCACACTTGATCCTGTTGTTGAATCTCAAACGCCTTCTCAGCAGTTTAAAAGCCGAACATTTCTGGTCCTTATTGATAGCTTGCTCTCTGCATCGTCAAAACGCCAGAAAGCTTATCAAAAGTTGAATGATGTATTTGGATTCCTTCGTCAGTTGCAGTCGTTTACACCTGAAGAAGTGGTAACGAGATCATCGAATCTTATTAAATCATATCCGGAAGATCTGGAAGAAAGTCTTTGTGAAGAGCTTGTGCAAACGGTTTCTGTCTTTTGTTTTTATAGCACTAAAAACGTAGGGAGGATCAGAGCAAAATCAAAGCACTTAATACCAAATCGATAACGCAGCTGCGAACCACCTGAAAATTTGCCGCGGACCATAAGTTGTCCGCTGACCACGGTTTGGGAACCACGGCTCTAGTCACCCGTTCAACATTTTGAAATTTGTCATACATGGAGGAGCATTAAGAGACGCATAGACAGTGTAGATTTGATTTTAGTGTGGTGACACTCAATATATAACATCATTACTTCACTTCGTTTCATTCTCATATTTAATTAACTTCATTATTGATATCTCATCTGTGTGTGTGTATGTGTGTGTGTGTGTGAATTGTCTTTCATCATCATCACTTTTTTATTTTCTTTACTAACCTATATGTGTAAATATTTAATTAATAAACCTAATAATCGTTTGATCATTATCTAGTTCGTTAATGTATCACTCGTGTTGTCGGTGTTAAGTGTTTACATATAGGTAAAATTCTACAATTAGATGAGATTGGAGGCTCTTTATTTATTTACTGGATCTGAGGACAGAAGCCAAGGTCGTGGGGAAATAGAAAACTTTCCATAATTTACTAGAAAACACTATCTAGTAGAAAGCGTTCACATTCTCTTCTTCTTGTCCTTATCTCGAATAGGTCTTCTTTTTTTATTAACGAGCCAATTTCTGGAGACCTTTTTGGTAACATTTCCGAAAGATAAAGTGATTAAAAGATTACTTCAACAACAATGACAGAAGAAAATGTGGGTGAAAATGAAATAAGAAAGATGTGAAAGATGTTAGAAAAGATAGGAGAGTGTTAAAGGTAGACCTATTATTATACGACACTCCCTTGGAAATCCGGATGAAGAAAATGGTCACTTGAATAGATGTGGATATGAGTGGCGCGCGTGAATACACTTTCTATGATGAAACAAAATAGTAATAGTAATCGAGAATTCAAAATACATAGATATAGAAGGTCGCCTCAGAGAAAGGACTGTTGAGTGTTAACACCATCAGGCGCAAGGCATCCGATGAGATAGATGATGCACACAAAAAAATATACTCGTATATATATAAAAATACATAAAAAATAGGAAGGACAAATGTGAGGGCGAGAATTCAATTTATGGCCTACTGAACACAAAAGACAGATAAGAAAAACGGCGATTATAATGAGACTAACTATCAGGAGGAGAAAACATACTATAAAAACATAATTCGGCTATCCATTATGACCTCCCCCCACCTTAAGTTGTTGTTTTTGTTGTTCTACATGTTTCAAAGCCATACTATAGGACTGACTTGACTTATTTGTTGCCATACTATAGGACTGACTTGACATATTAGTTGAAGGTTCTGTTTTCTGTTTTAGGCTTGATTTTATTTGATTTCCAGATATTACCCAATGCAGAAAGATCTCTTGCCTTTTGCATTCTGATGATGTCACTGTCTGTTCCTCCAACTTTTTATTTTTTTCTGCCAAGATATTTTTATGATTCTACATATTAATTGTTGTGTTTCTTCAAGTGCAATCTTGTTGTTATGTACCGCTTTTGTTGTTATAGTCTCTGTTCCCTGTTTATTTTCAGAACCCAGCTGCTCTGACCTCTCATCAAGTACTTTCATTATGTCTTGCATCTCATTACGGTTATTTGGCAGAATAGCCAGGTGGTCAATTAAATGTAGATAGTTAAGATGTTTA
Organism: Oreohelix idahoensis; assembly: GCA_024509875.1. Taxonomy (NCBI): domain Eukaryota; kingdom Metazoa; phylum Mollusca; class Gastropoda; order Stylommatophora; family Oreohelicidae; genus Oreohelix; species Oreohelix idahoensis. The sequence continues at coordinate 31,304 of JAMPIV010012251.1, forward strand.
GTCAGAGTATAATTAATTACGTTACAATAAAAACATTGTGGAATATGAAGAGCCATAAAATGTTCTTAAAAATGAGGAAACTTTGAGGACAAACAGGGAAGTCGGCAGCAACGCTACAAGTGGAATGATAACCAGTCAGAATGTAGCAACAAAGCAAGAGGAATAACAAAGAAATTAAATCCATTACAACTTAAACTTTGATATGAAGACGACACTTGGTCTGGCCTAAAATGTATTTCAAAATATTGCTGCAGAGTTTCAATGAGCGCAGTCTGAGTTCTTCAAAACCACCTCCGACGAACCATTACGTCTTTCAAGACAAACTATCGCCTACTCCAGCAGTATATATAGATTACCACCAAATACATGTCTAAAACTGCAAATAGATTTTTCTATCTCATTGCATGCCGGCTTTCATGATGGAAAATTGATCAGCTTACACAAGGTCAGCAGAGCATCTGATGTGTCTGCGGCTACAAATCCAAAACTATCACGTGCGGGGAAGACATTTCAGATATTGATGTCTGATTTTAGCTGACCAATTTTAAGATGGTTTTATTCTTTTTTTCTTTTTTCTTTAGAAGCATTTTCGCAAGCCTTGAAGTGAAATATTTTTACAAAAGAGTTAATAGTTAAAGTCTTCTAAAATTAAATAAATATTTAAAGAAATAAAAGCACAGAAAAAAACTTAACATTTTTTAGAAAGTGCTTTGCATAATCTGACGCAAGAGAAAATGAAAATTCTTGATGAGAGGTCGCAACAAGTGGGCCTGAAAATACACAGGGAAAAGACAAAGATTATGATAATAAATGCAAGAAATGATAACAAGGTTGAACTTGAAGAAACACCACTAAAAGATGTAGAATCGTACACATATCTTGGCAGTAATATAGACAAAGTTGGAAGGACAGACAGTGATATCAAAATAAGAATACAAAAAGCAAGAGGAGCTTTCATTGCATTGGGAAACATATGGAGAAAAAGAGAAATCAAGTCCAACACGAAAATAAGAATCTTCAACTCAAATGTGAAGTCAGTCCTATTGTATGGCTCTGAGACATGGAGAACAACAAAAACAACAACCAAAAAGCTACAGACTTTTATAAACGGGTGCTTGCGTAGAATAGAAGGACTGAAATGGTATGACAAAGTCACAAATGTGGAATTGATGACAAGAACTAGACAAGTGCCAGTGGAACAAGAGTTGAGAAGAAGACGCTGGCGATGGATAGGACACACATTGAGGAAACCTGTTGATAGCATTACAAGGCAGTCCTTGTTCTGGAATCCACAGAGAAAGAGAGGCAGAGGTAGACCCAAAAAAAGACACGGAGAAGAGAACTGGATACAGAGGTGAAAATGATGAGGAAAACATGGAAAAAACTTGAGCGGATGGCACAGGACAGGAAGTCTTGGCATGTGTTTGTTGAAGGCATATGCTCCTTGGGGAGCTAAAGGGTATTGATTGATTGACTGATTGATTGATTGATTGCGTGGCAAGGGACAAGACAAAATTATCATCATCATTCCCCTGTTTCGTTCCTTATGTAAGACGGAGCCACCACTAAGGTGGAAGCCACTGATGAAAGCCTGGACTAAACCATACACGCGCTGATGCAGCCGTGGTTTGTGAAGCAATTCCAACGACTAAAATATTTAGTAACTAAAGATGTCTCCAGAAAGTGTAAAGTAAAATATAAATATAGGTTTCAGATTTCTCAGACATGACAGCGGGGTTGAAATAAAATGTCTTTATCTAAATTATAACTGAAAACGTCATCTTAAAGTTTTAGAAAGACGCAGAAGTCCGAAATTTTAAGAATCGGATTTGAAATGCCCAACGAAAGTAGACTTATTCCTCCTAAAATGTGTAAAAAGCTTTTTTTTGCTATTGACTTTTTTCTCATTACTGTTTTTATTTGTTCATTGTATTCTTAACACTCCTCTGTAGAACCAAATCTCTGTAAGCTTCAAGATTTTTTCCTGTTTGTTTACTAATTGTCCATGATTCACTTCCATATTTCAAGATTTACTATATATAATAGTGAAGAACTATCTGTCTTACTTTCATTGACAAAGAGTTGTTGCATAAAATACTTGTCATTTCATGGAAGGCTACGTTTGCCTGAATATTTCTGTTGTTTACCTCTAAGATGCATCTTCCATGTTAATGTTAATCAGAATCGACGTCATTGCACTCCGGGCAAACCCATAGGTGCTCAGTCTCCCTCAGAAAATGTCGAAGAGTATGAATGCTAATTGTTCCTGTTGCACTCTGATTGTGTACACGCCGAATGCGTCCTCTCATACGTCCATCCATGTTGGTCTTACGTTTGTTGCCAAATTCCAGCAATCTTTGATGATTCATCGATTGCAGTGTCATTCTCTAATAGATGATCATGAACTGCCTTCAGTATGTCTCTCTTATCCATGTCCAATGCTCCTCCTATGCGTGCTCTTGAAGCTAGTCTGTTAGCTCTTTCACTGCTGCGTACCCATGCATGACGAGGACAGTAGATCCATATCAGTTCTTGAAGATTCGATGCTTCTATGAAGGTTTTCCATTCATGTCGGAACCATCTTCCATCCGATGATATTAACGTGCCTAGGTATTTGAATCTAAGGACTTGTTTCAAAACTGTCCCATTAATTTTGATGGATAATTCTAGAGAAATCCTGATCTTCAAGAAGGCCAGCACTTTTGTCTTTTTCCTATTAAGTGCTAAGACCTTTATTTTCACTTTCTATCAATATTGTGTCGGTTTCTATCAATATTGTGTCGGCGTCTGTGGCCTAATGGATATGAACGCAGTTTCATAATCCAGATATACCAGGTTCGAAACCTGCTCCAGGCGGTTTGGTAGCAGATCGCTTTGTGTGGATTTTTAACAATGGTATAAGCGCCGTACCGTTCAGAAAGCAATGGCAAACTAATGAATGAAAAAATTGCCTAGAAAAATCACAAACAGCCAATAAAAGCTGGGGTTGATTGCCACGTCCTGCAAAGGATAAGCAACTAACTTTATCAATATTGTATAATCATTTTAAGTAACTGTTTTTCACTTCTTGCTATTAAAACTGTATCATCAACAGATGTAAAGTTGTTTATATTGTGTCCACCAACTTATATCCCTTGCATGTCTTCTAGGGATCTTATAAGACATATTCACAATACAAATTAAGCAGATCAGGTGTTAGTCTGCATCTCTGCCTAATACCTTATTTTATCTGCTGAATCGAAGTATCGAAAGAACGATTTAGGAGATCTAATTTACCATTGTTTTTGTATCTATTTTAGTTGAGTGTTTATAATGTTTAACAACCAGATCAAAATTGGAGAAGTCCTATCCCGTTGTAGCATGATAAACCATACCTTGTTATTAATGAACGAGCTGAAGTGCCTTGACCAATCAGAAACCGCGAACGCTCTCTTGTATCGAGCAGGTTCACAATAGCGAATAAATAAATGGAGATTTTTGTGCATCGATTAACGTAGACTTAGAAGGATTACAAGAGAGCGGAAGGACGGAAAGAGATGATATTGGTCTCATTTTTTTTTTTGGAGAACCATATGCATCTCCAAGGAAAACGTGCTACCTGATTTCGTTTTGGAAAAAAAGGTAGGAAAAGGTACCAGTATGATAAAAATTGCTGTATAGATCGACTTCAAAAATTGAAATTAAATCAAAGACCAGCCAATTATGGAAAACCAGATATGTATATAAAGTTAACGATCGTAAAGATTAAAGGAGATGTGTCTGACAGTAATCCATGATCTGGATGAACAGAACTAACGCAGGTTATGGGCCAGGCTAAGCACAGATTCCCCATATCAGCGAGAAATGCAAAGTTTCAGCCAGTAGCTAATACCGTACTCTCTCAAACATCCGCGCTATACTTATAAATAGAAAGGGTTTTTGTTTTCAGAAGTGACTTTTACTCTAAACGAACTTAAATAATCACTGTTAATTAACTGAAGATTTCACAAGTGACTTTTACTATAAGGGAACTTACAGAACCACTGTTAATTAACTGAAGATTACGCAAGTGACTTTTACTTTGAACGAACTTAAATAACCACTGTTAATTAACTGAAGATTTCACAAGTGACTTTTACTCTTAAGGACTTTAAAGAACCACTTAATTAACTGAAGATTTCACAAGTGACTTTTACTCTAAACGAACTTAAATAACCACTGTTAATTAACTGAAGATTTCACACGTGACTTTTACTCTAAACGACCTTAAAGAACCACTGTTAATTAACTGAAGAATTTACAAGTGACTTTTACTCTAAACGAACTTAAATAACCACTGTTAATTAACTGAAGATTTCACAAGTGACTTTTACTCTAAAGGACCTCAGAAGACTGAAGAAACAAAGACAGACAACAAATAGATAATAAGACATAAGACTGAAGACACAAAGACAGACAACAAATAGATAATGAGACAGAAGACTTAAGACACAAAGACAGAAAAAAATAGATAATGAGACAGAAGACTGAAGACACAAAGACAGACAACAAATAGATAAAGATACAGAAGACTGAAGAAACAAAGATAGACAACCAACAGATAATGAGACAGAAGACTGAAGAAACAAAGATAGACAACAAACAGATAATGAGACAGAAGACTGAAGAAACAAAGATTGACAACAAATAGATAATGAGACAGAAGAATGAAGAAACAAAGACAGACAACAAATAGATAATGAGACAGAAGACTGAAGAAAAAAGATTGACAACAAACAGATAATGAGACAGAAGACTGAAGACACAAAGACAGACACACAATAGATAAAGATACAGAAGACTGAAGAAACAAAGACAGAAAACAAATAGATAATGAGACAGAAGACTGAAGAAACAAAAAAAGACAACAAATAGATAATGAGACAGAAGACTGAAGAAACAAAGACAGACAACAAATAGATAATAAGACATAAGACTGAAGACACAAAGACAGACAACAAATAGATAATGAGACAGAAGACTTAAGACACAAAGACAGACAAAAAATAGATAATGAGACAGAAGACTGAAGACACAAAGACAGACAACAAATAGATAAAGATACAGAAGACTGAAGAAACAAAGATAGACAACCAACAGATAATGAGAAAGAAGACTGAAGAAACAAAGATAGACAACCAACAGATAATGAGACAGAAGAATGAAGAAACAAAGACAGACAACAAATAGATAATGAGACAGAAGACTGAAGAAAAAAGATTGACAACAAACAGATAATGAGACAGAAGACTGAAGACACAAAGACAGACACACAATAGATAAAGATACAGAAGACTGAAGAAACAAAGACAGAAAACAAATAGATAATGAGACAGAAGACTGAAGAAACAAAAAAAGACAACAAATAGATAATGAGACAGAAGACTGAAGAAACAAAGATAGACAACAAATAGATAATGAGACAGAAGACTGAAGAAACAAAGATTGACAACAAACAGATGATGAGACAGAAGACTGAAGACACAAAGACAGACACAAAATAGATAAAGAGACAGAAGACTGAAGAAACAAAGATAGACAACAAATAGATAATGAGACAGAAGACTGAAGAAAAAAAGATAGACAACAAATAGATAATGAGACAGAAGACGGAAGAAACAAAGACAGAATACAAGTAGATAATGAGACAGAAGACGGAAGAAACAAAGACAGACAACAAGTAGATAATGAGACATAAGACGGAAGAAACAAAGACAGACAACAAGTAGATAATGAGACATAAGACGGAAGAAACAAAGACAGACAACAAGTAGATAATGAGACAGAAGACGGAAGAAACAAAGACAGACAACAAATAGATAATGAGACATAGGACGGAAGAAACAAAGACAGACAACAAGTAGATAATGAGACATAAAACTAAAGATACAAACAGACAACAAGTAGATAACGAGACAGAAGACTTAAGATACAAAGAAAGACAACAAATACATAATGAGACAGAAGACTGAAGATACAAAGACAGACACCAAATAGATAATGAGAAAACAGACTGAAGAAACAAAGACAGACAACCAAATAAATAACGAGACAGAAGACTGAAGAAACAAACATAGACAACAAATAGATAATGAGACGGAAGACTGAAGACACAAAGACAGACAACAAATAGATAATGAGACAGAAGACTAAAGATACAAAGACAGACACCAAATAGATAATGAGACAGAAGACTAAAGAAACAAAGACAGACAACAAGTAGATAATGAGACAGAAGACTGAAGAAACAAAGACAGACAACAAATAGATAATGAGAAAAAAGACTGAAGATACAAAGACAGACAACAAATAGATAACGAGACAGAAGACTGAAGAAACAAAGACAGACAACTAGTAGATAAGAGACAGAAGACTGAAGATACAAAGACAGACAACAAGTAGATAATGACACAGAAGACTTAAGATACAAAGAAAGACAACAAATAGATAATGAGACAGAAGACTAAAGATACAAAGACAGACACCAAATAGATAATGAGACAGAAGACTAAAGAAACAAAGACAGACAACAAGTAGATAATGAGACAGAAGACTGAAGAAACAAAGACAGACAACAAATAGATAATGAGAAAAAAGACTGAAGATACAAAGACAGACAACAAATAGATAACGAGACAGAAGACTGAAGAAACAAAGACAGACAACAAGTAGATAATGAGACAGAAGACGGAAGAAACAAAGACAGACAACAAGTAGATAATGAGACATAGCAGACAACAAGTAGATAATGAGACATAAGACGGAAGAAACAAAGACAGACAACAAGTAGATAATGAGACAGAAGACGGAAGAAACAAAGACAGACAACAAATAGATAATGAGACATAAAGACAGACAACAAGTAGATAATGAGACATAAAACGGAAGATACAAACAGACAACAAGTAGATAATGAGACATAAGACGGAAGAAACAAAGACAGACAACAAGTAGATAATGAGACAGAAGACTTAAGATACAAAGACACCAAATAGATAATGAGAAAAAAGACTGAAGAAACAAAGACAGACAACACATAAATAATGAGACAGAAGACTGAAGAAACAAACATAGACAACAAATAGATAATGAGACAGAAGACTGAAGAAACAAAGACAGACAACAAATAGATAATGAGACAGAAGACTGAAGAAAAAAAGACAGACAACAAATAGATAATGAGACAGAAGACTGAAGAAACAAAGACAGACAACAAATAGATAATGAGACAGAAGACTGAAGATACAAAGACAGACAACAAATAGATAATGAGACAGAAGACTGAAAAAACAAAGACAGACAACAAATAGATAATGAGACAGAAGACTGAAGAAACAAAGACAGACAACAAATAGATAATGAGACAGAAGACTAAAGATACAAAGACAGACACCAAATAGATAGAGAGACAAAACACTAAAGAAACAAAGACAGACACCAAATAGATAATGAGACAGAAGACTGAAGAAACAAAGACAGACAACAAATAGATAATGAGACAGAAGACTGAAGAAACAAAGACAGACAACAAATAGATAATGAGAAAGAAGACTGAAGATACAAAGACAGACACCAAATAGATAATGAAACAGAAGACTGAAAAAACAAAGACTGACAACAAATAGATAATGAGACAAAAGACTGAAGGAACAAAGACAGACAACAAATAGATAACAAGACAGAAGACTGAAGAAAGAAAGACAGACAGTAAATAGATAATGAGACAGACAACAAATAGATAATGAGAAAGAATACTGAAGAAACAAAGACAGATAACAAGTAGATAATGAGACAGAAGACTGAAGATACAAAGACAGACAACAAGTAGATAATGAGACAGAAGACTGAAGATACAAAGACAGACAACAAGTAGATAATGAGACAGAAGACTGAAGATACAAAGACAGACAACAAGTAGATAATGAGAAAGAAGACTGAAGATACAAAGACAGACAACAAGTAGATAATGAGAAAGAAGACTGAAGAAACAAAGACAGATAACAAGTAGATAATGAGACAGAAGACTGAAGATACAAAGACAGACAACAAGTAGATAATGAGACAGAAGACTGAAGATACAAAGACAGACAACAAGTAGATAATGAGACAGAAGACTGAAGATACAAAGACAGACAACAAGTAGATAATGAGAAAGAAGACTGAAGAAACAAAGACAGAAAACAAATAGATAATGAGACAGAAGACTGAAGAAAAAAGATTGACAACAAACAGATAATGAGACAGAAGACTGAAGACACAAAGACAGACACACAATAGATAAAGATACAGAAGACTGAAGAAACAAAGACAGACAACGAATAGATAATGAGACAGAACACTAAAGAAGCAAAGACGACAGACAACGAACAGATAATGAGACAGAAAACTGAAGAAACAAAGACAGACAACAAATAGATAAAGAAACAGAAGACTGAATAACAAAGACAGAAACAAAAGATTGAAACAAATAGATAATGAGACAGAAGACTGAAGAAGTAAAAAGATTGACAGACAAACAGATGATGAGACAGAAAGACTGAAGACTGAAGAAACAAAGACAGACACACAATAGATAAAGATACAGAAGACTGAAGAAACAAAGACAGAAAACAAATAGATAATGAGACAGAAGACTGAAGAAACAAAAAAAGACAACAAATAGATAATGAGACAGAAGACTGAAGAAACAAAGACAGACAACAAGTAGATAATGAGACAGAAGAATGAAGAAATAAAGACAGACAACAAGTAGATAATGAGACAGAAGACTGAAGAAACAAAGACAGACAACAAGTAGATAATGAGACAGAAGACGGAAGAAATAAAGACAGACAACAAGTAGATAATGAGACAGAAGACGGAAGAAACAAAGACAGACAACAAAAATAATGAGACAAAGAGACAAGGAAGAAGACAAAATAATGACAGACAACAAGTAGACAATGAGACATAAAACTAAAGATACAAACAGACAACAAGTAGATAACGAGACAGAAGACTTAAGATACAAAGAAAGACAACAAATACATAATGAGACAGAAGACTGAAGAATACAAGTAGATAATGAGACAGAAGACGGAAGAAACAAAGACAGAATACAAGTAGATAATGAGACAGAAGACGGAAGAAACAAAGACAGACAACAAGTAGATAATGAGACAGAAGACTGAAGAAACAAAGACAGACAACAAGTAGATAATGAGACAGAAGACTGAAGAAACAAAGACAGACAACAAATAGATAATGAGACAGAAGACTGAAGAAACAAAGACAGACAACAAATAGATAATGAGACATAAAACTAAAGATACAAACAGACAACAAGTAGATAACGAGACAGAAGACTAGATAATGAAGAATACAAAGAAAGACAAAGACAACAAAATAGTTAATGAGACAGAAGACTGAAGATACAAAGACAGACAACAAAAAGATAATGAGACAGAAGACTGAAGAAACAAAGACAGACAACAAATAAATAATGAGACAGAAGACTGAAGAAACAAACATAGACAACAAATAGATAATGAGACGGAAGACTGAAGACACAAAGACAGACAACAAATAGATAATGAGACAGAAGACTGAAGAAACAAAGACAGACAACAAATAGATAATGAGACAGAAGACTGAAGAAACAAAGACAGACAACAAATAGATAATGAGACAGAAGACTGAAGAAAAAAAGACTGACAACAAATAGATAATGAGACAAAAGACTGAAGGAACAAAGACAGACAACAAATAGATAACGAAACAGAAGACTGAAGAAAGAAAGACGGACAGTAAATAGATAAAGAGACAGACAACAAATAGAAGAAAAAAAAGACAGACAACAAATAGATAATGAGACAGACAACAAACACAAAAAGACTGAAGATACAAAGACAGACAACAAGTTGATAATGAGACAGAAGACTGAAGATACAGAGACAGACAACAAGTAGATAATGAGACAGAAGACTGAAGAAAGAAAGACAGACAACAAATAGATAATGAGAAAAAAGACTGAAGATACAAAGACAGACACTAAATAGATCATGAGACAGAAAACTGAAGATACAAAGACAGACAACAAATAGATAATGAGACAGAAGACTGAAGAAACAAAGACAGACAACAAATAGATAATGAGACAGAAGACTGAAGAAACAAAGACAGACAACAAATAGATAATGAGACAGAAGACTGAAGAAACAAAGACAGACAACAAACAGATAATGAGACAGAAGACTGAAGATAGAAAGACAGACAACAAACAGATAATGAGACAGAAGACTGAAGATGCAAAGACAGACAACAAACAGATAATGAGACAGAAGACTGAAGATAGAAAGACAGACAACAAACAGATAATGAGACAGAAGACTAAAGAAATAAAGACAGACAATAAATAGATAATGAGACAGAAGAATGAAGAAACAAATAGATAAAGACAAACAACAAAGACAAACAGATAATGAGACAGAAGACTGAAGAAACAAAGACAGACAACAAATAGATAATGAGACAGAAGACAGAAGAAACAAAGACAGACACAAAAAAGTAGATAATGAGACAGAAGACTGAGAAACAAAGACAGACAACAAATAATAAGAGATGAAGATACAAAGACAGACAACAAACAGATAATGAGACAGAAGACTGAAGAAGCAAAGACAGACAAAAAACAGATAATGAGACAGAAGACTGAAGAAGCAAAGACAGACAACAAACAGATAATGAGACAGAATACTGAAGAAAAAAAGACAGACAACAAATAGATAATGAGACAGAAGACTGAAAAAACAAAGACAGATAAGATAATGAGACAGAAATGAAGATAATGAGATGAACAAGACTGAAGACTGAATTAGATAATGAACAAAGACAGACAACAAAGACAGATAAATAAATAATGAGACAGAAGACTGAAGAAACAAACATAGACAACAAATAGATAATGAGACGGAAGACTGAAAGAACAAAGACAGACAACAAATAGATAATCAGAAAGAGGACTGAAGAAACAAAAACAGACAACAAACAGATAATCAGACAGAAGACTGAAGAAGCAAAGACAGACAACAAGTAGATAATGAGACAGAAGACTTAAGATACAAAGACACCAAATAGATAATGAGAAAAAAGACTGAAGATACAAAGCCAGACAACAAGTAGATAATGAGACAGAAGACGTAAGATACTAAGAAAGATAACAAATAGATAATGAGACAGAAGACTAAAGATACAAAGACAGACACCAAATAGATAGAGAGACAAAACACTAAAGAAACAAAGACAGACACCAAATAGATAATGAGACAGAAGACTGAAGAAACAAAGACAGACAACAAATAGATAATGAGACAGAAGACTGAAGAAACAAAGACAGACAACAAATAGATAATGAGAAAGAAGACTGAAGATACAAAGACAGACACCAAATAGATAATGAAACAGAAGACTGAAAAAACAAAGACTGACAACAAATAGATAATGAGACAAAAGACTGAAGGAACAAAGACAGACAACAAATAGATAACAAGACAGAAGACTGAAGAAAGAAAGACAGACAGTAAATAGATAATGAGACAGACAACAAATAGATAATGAGAAAGAATACTGAAGAAACAAAGACAGATAACAAGTAGATAATGAGACAGAAGACTGAAGATACAAAGACAGACAACAAGTAGATAATGAGACAGAAGACTGAAGATACAAAGACAGACAACAAGTAGATAATGAGACAGAAGACTGAAGATACAAAGACAGACAACAAGTAGATAATGAGAAAGAAGACTGAAGAAACAAAGACAGACAACAAGTAGATAATGAGACAGAAGACTGAAGATACAAAGACAGACAACAAATAGATAATGAGACAGAAGACTAAAGAAACAAAGACAGACAACAAGTAGATAATGAGACAGAAGACTGAAGAAACAAAGACAGACAACAAATAGATAATGAGAAAAAAGACTGAAGATACAAAGACAGACACCAAACAGATAATAAGACAGAAGACTGAAGAAAATAAGAAAGAAAGACAACGAACAGATAATGAGACAGAAGACTGAAGAAACTAAGACATACAACAAATAGATAATGAGAAAAAAGACTGAAGAAACAAATACCGACAACAAATAGATAATCAGAAAGAGGACTGAAGATGCAAATACAGACAACAAACAATTAATGAGACAGAAGACTGAAGATGCAAAGACAGACAACAAACAGATAATGAGACAGAAGACTGAAGATGCAAAGACAGACAACAAACAGATAATGAGACTGAAGATATAAAGACAGACATCAAACAGATAATGAGACAGAAGACTGAAGAAAATAAGAAAGAAAGACAATGAACAGATAATGAGACAGATAGATAATGAGAAAGAGGACTGAAGAAAGACAACAAATAGATGAAGAAAACTGAAGAAGCAAAGACAGACAACGGATAATGAGATAGAAGACTGAAGAAGCAAAGACAGACAACAAACAGATAATGAGACAGAAGACTGAAGAAACAAAGACAGACAACAAGTAGATAATGAGACAGAAGAAACAAAGACAGACAAAAAGTATATAATGAGACAGAATACTGGAGAAACAAAGACAGACAAAAAGTAGATATAATGAGACAGAAGACTGGAGAAGCAAAGACAGATAACAAACAGATAATGAGACACAAGACTGAAGAAACAAAGACAGACAACAAAGAGATAATGAGACAGAAGACTGAAGAAACAAAGAAACACAGACAACAAACAGATAATGAGACAGAAGACTGAAGAAGCAAAGACAGACAACAAGTAGATAATGAGACAGAAGACTTAAGATACAAAGAAAGACAACAAATACATAATGAGACAGAAGACTGAAGATACAAAGACAGACACCAAATAGATAATAAGAAAAAAGACTGAAGATACAAAGACAGACACCAAATAGATAATGAGACAGAAGACTGAAGACACAAAGACAGACAACAAATAGATAATGAGACAGAAGACTGAAGACACAAAGACAGACAACAAATAGATAATGAGACAGAAGACTGAAGAAACAAAGACAGACAACAAATAAATAATGAGACAGAAGACTGAAGAAACAAAGACTGACAACAAATAGATAATGAGACAAAAGACTGAAAAAACAAAGACAGACAACAAATAGATAATGAGAAAAAAGACTGAAGATACAAAGACAGACAACAAATAGATAACGAGACAGAAGACTGAAGAAACAAAGACAGACAACAAGTAGATAAGAGACAGAAGACTGAAGATACAAAGACAGACAAAAAGTAGATATAATGACAGAAGACTGAAGACAGAAAGACAGACAACAAATAGATAATGAGACAGAAGACTGAAGAAACAAAGACAGACAACAAATAAATAATGAGACAGAAAACAGAAGAAACAAAGAAAGACACAAGTAGATAATGAGACAGAAGACTGAAGAAAAAAAGACAGACAACAAATAGATAATGAGAAAGAAGACTGAAGATACAAAGACAGACACCAAATATATAATGAGACAGAAGACTGAAGAAATAAAGAAAGACAACGAACAGATAATGAGAGACAGATGAAGACAGAAAAAAACAGAAACTAAGACACAAAGAAAGAAACAACAAACAGATAATGAGACAGAAGACTGAAGAAAAAAAGACAGACAACAAAGTAGATAATGAGACAAAAGACTGAAGAAACAAAGACAGACAACTGAAGAAACAGTAGATAATGAGATGAAGAAAGACGGAAGAAATAGACTGACAAAGACAGACAACAAATAGATAATGAGACTAAAAGAAACAAAGACAGACAACAAGTAATAATGAGACAAAAGACTGAAGAAACAAAGACTGACAACAAATAGATAATGAGACTGATAAAGACAGACAACAAGTAGATAATGAGACAGAAGACGGAAGATACAAAACAGACAACAAGTAGATAATGAGACAGAAGACTGAAGATACAAAGAAAGACAACAAATAGATTACAAATATAATGAGAAGAAGACTGAAGATACAAAGACAGACACAAATAGATAATGAGACAGAAGAAACAGACTGAAGAAACAAAGACAGACAACCAAATAAATAATGAGACAGAAGACTGAAGAAACAAACATAGACAACAAATAGATAATCAGACGGAAGACTGAAGACATAAAAGAAAGACAACAAATAGATAATGAGACGGAAGACTGAAGAAACAAAGATAGACAACAAATAGATAATGATACAGAAGACTGAAGAAACAAAGACAGACAACAAATAGATAATGAGACAGAAGACTGAAGAAACAAAGACTGACAACAAATAGATAACGAGACTGAAGACTGAAAAAAAACAGACTGACTACAAATAGAAAACGAGACAGAAGACTGAAGAAAGAAAGACAGACAACAAACAGATAACGAGACAGAAGACTGAAGATGCAAAGACAGACAACAAACAGATAATGAGACAGAAGACTGAAGAAATAAAGACAGACAACAAATAGATAATGAGAGAAGACTAAAGAAACAAAGACAGACAACAAGTAGATAATGAGACAGAAGACTGAAGATACAAAGACAGACAACAAGTTGATAATGAGACAGAAGACTGAAGATACAAAGACAGACAACAAGTAGATAATGAGACAGAAGACTGAAGAAACAAAGACAGACAACAAATAGATAATGAGACAGAAGACTAAAGATACAAAGACAGACAACAAGTAGATAATGAGACAGAAGACTGAAGATACAAAGACAGACAACAAAAAGATAATCAGAAAGAAGACTGAAGAAACAAATACCGACAACAAATAGATAATCAGAAAGAGGACTGAAGAAACCAAAACAGACAACAAACAGATAATCAGACAGAAGACTGAAGATGCAAATACAGACAACAAACAAATAATGAGACAGAAGACTGAAGATGCAAGGACAGACAACAAACAAATAAAGAGACAGAAGACTGAAGATAGAAAGACAGACAACAAACAGATAATGAGACAGAAGACTGAAGAAATAAAGAAAGACAGACAACGAACAGATAATGAGACAGAAAACTGAAGATACAAAGACAAACAACAAACAGATAATGAGACAGAAGACTGAAGAAACAAAGACAGACAACAATTAGATAATGAGACAGAAGAAACAAAGACAGACAAAAAGTAGATATAATGAGACAGAAGACTGGAGAAACAAAGACAGATAACGAACAGATAATGAGACAAACTGGAGTAGACAGATAATGAACAGAAGACAAGACTGAAGAAAACAAAGACAGACAACAAACAGATAATGAGACAGAAGACTGAAGATGCAAAGACAGACAACAAACAGATAATGAGACTGAAGACTGACAGACAACAAAAGAAACAAAGACTGAAGAACAAAGACAGACAAGATAATGAGACAGAAGACTGAAGAAACAAAGACAGACATGACAAAAAGATAATACAAAGCCAGACAACAAGACTGAGAAGAAGACGTAAGATACAAAGAAAGATAACAAATAGATAATGAGACAGAAGACTAAAGATACAAAGACAGACACCAAATAGATAGAGAGACAAAACACTAAAGAAACAAAGACAGACACCAAATAGATAATGAGACAGAAGACTGAAGAAACAAAGACAGACAACAAATAGATAATGAGACAGAAGACTGAAGAAACAAAGACAGACAACAAATAGATAATGATAATGAGACGGAAGACCAAATGATAAGAAACAGAAGACAGACAACAAAGATAGATAATGAGACAGAAGACTGAAGAACAAAGACAGACAACAAGATAAGATAATGAAGACAGAAAGACAGACAGTAAATAGATAATGAGACAGACAACAAATAGATAATGAGACAGAAGACTGAAGAAACAAAGACAGACAACAAGTAGATAATGAGACAGAAGACTGAAGATACAAAGACAGACAACAAGTAGATAATGAGACAGTAGACTGAAGATACAAAGACAGACAACAAGTAGATAATGAGAAAGAAGACTGAAGAAACAAAGACAGATAACAAGTAGATAATTAGACAGAAGACTGAAGATACAAAGACAGACACCAAATAGATAATGAGACAGAAGACTAAAGAAACAAAGACAGACAACAAGTAGATAATGAGACAGAAGACTGAAGAAACAAAGACAGACAACAAATAGATAATGAGACAGAAGACTGAAGAAACAAAGACAGACAACAAATAGATAATGAGACAGAAGACTGAAGAAAATAAGAAAGAAAGACAACGAACAGATAATGAGACAGAAGACTGAAGAAACAAAGACAGACAACAAATAGATAATGAGACAGAAGACTGAAGAAACAAAGACAGACAACAAATAGATAATGAGACAGAAGACTGAAGAGCAAAGAAAGACAACAAACAATTAATGAGAATAGACTGAAATGCAAAGACAGACAACAAAAGATAGAGAAGACTGAAGAAGCAAAGACTGAAGAAGATAAAGACTGAAGATATAAAGACATAACAAACAGATAATGAGACAGAAGACTGAAGAAATAAAGAAAGACAGACAACGAACAGATAATGAGACAGAAGACTGAAGAAACAAAGAAAGACAGACAACAAGTAGATAATGAGACAGAAGACTGAAGAAACAAAGAAAGACAGACAACGAACAGATAATGAGACAGAAGACTGAAGAAACAAAGACAGACAACGAACAGATAATGAGACAGAAGAATGAAGAAACAAAGACAGACAACGAACAGATAATGAGACAGAAGACTGAAGAAACAAAGACAGACAACAAATAGATAATGAGACAGAAGACTGAAGATACAAAGACAGACAACAAGTAGATAATGAGACAGAAGACTGAAGAAACAAAGAAAGACAGACAACGGATAATGAGATAGAAGACTGAAGAAACAAAGAAAGACAGACAACGGATAATGAGATAGACTGAAGAAGCAAAGAAAGACAACAAACAGATAATGACAGAAGACAGACAAACAAGTATAATAATGAAGACAGAAGACTACAAAGACAGACACCAAATAGATAATGAAACAGAAGAGGACAGACAACAAGACAGATAATGAGACAGAAGACTGAAGAAGACAAAACAAGAACAGACTGAAACACAAAGACAACAAAAAGATAATGAGACAGAAGACTGAAGAAGCAAAGACAGACAACAAATAGATAATGAGACAGGAGACTGAGAAACAAGGACAGACAAAAAATAGATAATGAGACAGAAGACTGACGAAACAAAGACAGACAACGAACAGATAATGAGACAGAAGACTGAAGAAACAAAGACAGACAACGAATAGATAATGAGACAGAACACTAAAGAAGCAAAGACAGACAACAACATGAGAACAAAAGACTGAAGACAAAGACATAGTAGATAATTGAGACAGAAGACTAAAGAAACAAAGACAGACAACAAGTAGATAACTGAGACAGATGACTGAAGAAACAAAGACAGACAACAAGTAGATAATTAGACAGAAGACTGAAGAAACAAAGACAGACAAGTAGATAATGAGACAGAAGACTGAAGATACAAAGAAAGACACCAAGTAGATAATGAGACAGGAGACTGAAGAAACAAAAAAAGACACCAAGTAGATATAATGAGACTGAAGACTGAAGAAACAAAGAAAGACAACAAGTAGATAATGAGACAGAAGACTGAAGATACAAAGAAAGAAGAAGACAAGACAGACAACAAGTAGACAGAAGACTGAAGATGCAAAGACAGACAAACAACAGATAATGAGACAGAAGACTGAAGAAACAAAAGACAGACAACAAACAGATAATGAGTAGATAATGAGACAGATAATGAGACTGAAGACGAAAAAAAAGAAAGACAGACAACGAAGTAGATAATGAGACATGAAGACTGAAGAAACAAAGAAAGACAGACAACAACAAGATAGATATAATGAAGACTGAAGACAACAAACAGATAAGAAAGACAGACAAAACAGACACCAACCAGATAATGAGACAGAAGACTGAAGAAACAAAGACAGACAACAAGTAGATAATGAGACAGAAGAAACAAAGACAGACAAAAAGTATATAATGAGACAGAAGAAACAAAGACAGACAAAAAGTATATAATGAGACAGAATACTGAAGAAACAAAGACAGACAAAAAGTATATAATGAGACAGAAGACTGGAGAAACAAAAGACAGACAACAAAGATATAATGAGACTGAAAACTGAAGAAACAAAGAAAGACAACAAGTACATAAGGAGACAGAAGACTGAAGAAACAAAGAAAGACAGACAACAAGTAGATATAAAGAGACTGAAGACTTGATACAAAGAAAGACAACAAAAAAAGAAAGAAGACTTAAGACAATACAGTAGATAATGAGACAGAAGACTGAGAAACAAAGACAGACAACAAAGTAAATAATGAGACAGAAGACTGAAGAAACAAACATAGACAACAAAAGAAACGGACAGACAACACAAAGACAGATAAGAAATAGATAAACAGAAGACTGAAGAAACAAAGAAAGACAGACAACAGGTAAATAATGAGACAGAAGACTGAAGAAACAAACACAGACAGACAACAATAGATAATGAGACGGAAGACTGAAGACACTGAAGAAACAAATAGATAATGAGAAGACTGAAGAGACAGTAGACAACAAATAGATAATGAGACAGAAGACTGAAGAAACAAAGACAGACAACAAGTAGATAATGAGACAGAAGACTGAAGAAAAAAAGACAGACAACAAATAGATAATGAGACAGAAGACTGAAGAAACAAAGACAGACAACAAGTAGATAATGAGACAGAAGAATGAAGAAATAAAGACAGACAACAAGTAGATAATGAGACAGAAGACGGAAGAAATAAAGACAGAACACAAGTAGATAATGAGACAGAAGACGGAAGATACACAGACAGACAACAAATGGATAATCAGAAAGAAGACGGAAGATACACAGACAGACAACAAATGTATAATCAGAAAGTAGACTGAAGAAACAAAGAAAGACAGACAACGGATAATGAGACAGAAGACTGAAGAAGCAAAGACAGACAACAAACAGATAATGAGACAGAAGATATAAGATACAAGGACAGACAACAAATAGATAATGAGACAGGAGACTGAGAAACAAGGACAGACAAAAAATAGATAATGAGACAGAAGACTGACGAAACAAAGACAGACAACGAACAGATAATGAGACATAAGACTGAAGAAACAAAGACAGACAACGAATAGATAATGAGACAGAACACTAAAGAAGCAAAGACGACAGACAACGAAAGATAATGAGACAGAAAACTGAAGAAACAAAGACAGACAACAAAAGACAGACAACAAACTGAAGAAAGAGACAGAAAACGTGAAGAGAAACTGAAAAAGAAAGACAGACAACAAACAGATAATGAGACAGAAGACTGAAGAAGCAAAGATAGACACACAACAAGTAGATAATGAGACAGAAGACTGAAGAAGCAAAGAAAGACAGACAACAATTAAATAATGAGACAGAAGACGGAAGAAACAAAGAAAGACAGACAACAAGTAGATAATGAGACAGAAGACTGAAGAAACAAAGAAAGACAGACAACGAACAGATAATGAGACAGAGACAGAAGAAACTGAAGACAACGCCAGATAATGAGACAGAAAACAGACAACAAATAGATAATGAGACAGAAGATACAAAGACAGACTGAAGAAGAGACAAAAAGAAAGACAGACAACAAATAGATAATGAGACAGAAGACGGAAGAAACAAAGAAAGACAGACAACAAGTAGATAATGAGACAGAAGACTGAAGCAGGACGACAGTCAACAAATAGAAAGACAGACAACAAGTAGATAATGAGGCAGAAGACTGAAGAAGCAAAGACAACAACAAACAGATAATGAGACAGAAGACTGAAGAAGCAAAGACAGACAACAAACAGATAATGAGACAGAAGACTGAAGAAGCAAAGACAGACAAAAAACAGATAATGAGACAGAAGACTGAAGAAACAAAGAAAGACAGACAACAAGTAGATAATGAGACAGAAGACTGAAGAAACAAAGACAGACAACAAATAGATAATGAGACAGAAGACTGAAGAAACAAAGACAGACAACAAATAGATAATGAGACAGAAGACTGAAGAAACAAAGAAAGACAGACAACAAATAGATAACGAGACAGAAGACTGAAGAAAGAAAGACAGACAGTAAATAGATAATGAGATAGACAACAAATAGATAATGAGACAGAAGACTGAAGAAACAAAGACAGACAACAAGTAGATAATGAGACAGAAGACTGAAGAAACAAAGACAGACAACAAGTAGATAATGAGACAGAAGACTGAAGATACAAAGACAGACAACAAGTAGATAATGAGACAGAAGACTGAAGATACAAAGACAGACAACAAGTAGATAATGAGACAGAAGACTTAAGATACAAAGACAGACAACAAATAGATAATGAGACAGAAGACTAAAGATACAAAAGATACAAGAAAGACAACAAATAGATAATGAGAAAGAAGACTGAAGATACAAAGACAGACACCAAATATATAATGAGACAGAAGACTGAAGAAACAAATACCGACAACAAATAGATAATCAGAAAGAGGACTGAAGAAACAAAGAAGACCAACAAAGATAATAGATAATCAGAAAAGACAGACTATATAATGAGAAGAAACCAAAACAAAGACAACAAACAGATAATCAGACAGAAGACTGAAGATGCAAATACAGACAACAAACAAATAATGAGACAGAAGACGGAAGAAACAAAAAACAGACAACAAACAAATAATGAGACAGAAGACTGAAGATGCAAAGACAGACAACAAACAGATAATGAGACAGAAGACTGAAGAAATAAAGAAAGACAGACAACGAACAGATAATGAGACAGAAGACTGAAGAAATAAAGAAAGACAGACAACCGATAATGAGACAGAAGACTGAAAAAACAAAGACAGACAACAAGTAGATAATGAGACAGAAGAAACAAAGACAGAAAAAAGTATATAATGAGACAGAATACTGGAGAAACAAAGACAGACAAAAAGTAGATATAATGAAACAGAAGACTGGAGAAACAAAGACAGATAACGAACAGATAATGAGACACAAGACTGAAGAAACAAAGACAGACAACAAACAGATAATGAGACAGAAGACTGAAGAAACAAAGAAACACAGACAATCAACAGATAATGAGACAGAAGACTGAAAAAGCAAAGACAGACAACAAACAGATAATGAGACATAAGACTGAAGAAACAAAGACAGACAAGAAGTAGATAATGAGACAGAAGACTTAAGATACAAAGAAAGACAACAAATAAGAAACAAAGACAGACAACAAATAAATAATGAGACAGAAGACTGAAGAAACAAAGACTGACAACAAATAGATAATGAGACTGAAGAATGAAAAAACAAAGACTGACAACAAATAGATAACGAGACTGAAGACTGAAAAAAAACAGACTGACTACAAATAGAAAACGAGACAGAAGACTGAAGAAAGAAAGACAGACAACAAACAGATAATGAGACAGAAGACTGAAGAAAGAAAGACAGACAACAAACAGATAACGAGACAGAAGACTGAAGATGCAAAGACAGACAACAAACAGATAATGAGACAGAAGACTGAAGAAATAAAGAAAGACAGACAACGAACAGATAATGAGACAGAAGACTGAAGAAATAAAGAAAGAAAGACAACCAAATAGAAGACAGAAGACAGAAGAAACACCTAAAGAAAGAAAGACAGACAACAAACTAGAAAATGAGACAACAAAAGACTGAAGAAACTGAAGAAAAAAGACAGACAACGAATAGAGAATGAGACAGAAGACTGAAGAAACAAAGAAAGACAGACAACAAATAGAAGATAATGAGAAAGAAGACAACTGAAGACAGACAAAGAGCAGACAACAAAAACAGATAATGAGACAGAAGACTGAAGAAACAAAAGACAGACAACAAATAGATAATGAGACAGAAAGACTGAAGGACAACAAAAGATAATGACAGACAACAAAGAAAGAAACAAGACAGACTGAAGACAAGACAGACAACAAACAGATAATGAGACAGAAGACTGAAGATAGAAAGACAGACAACAAACAGATAATGAGACAGAAGACTAAAGAAATAAAGACAGACAATAAATAGATAATGAGACAGAAGAATGAAGAAATAAAGACAGACAACAACAAGTAGATAATGAGACAGAAGACTGAAGAAATAAAGACAGACAACATGTAGATAATGAGACAGAAGACTGCAGAAATAAAGACAGACAACAAGTAGATAATGAGACAGAAGACGGAAGATACACAGACAGACAACAAATGGATAATCAGAAAGAAGACGGAAGATACACAGACAGACAACAAGTAGATAAACAGAAAGACAGAAGACAGACTGAAGAAATCAGAATGAAGACGGAAGATACACCGACAGACAACAAAATGGATAATCAGAAAGAAGACTGAAGAAGCAAAGACAGTCAACAAACAGATAATGAGAAAGAAGACTGAAGAAACAAATACCGACAACAAATAGATAATCAGAAAGAAGACTGAAGAAACAAATACCGACAACAAACCGATAATCAGACAGAAGACTGAAGATGCAAATTCAGACAACATACAACTAATGAGACAGAAGACTGAAGATGCAAAGACAGACAACAAACAGATAAAGAGACAGAAGAATGAAGAAATAAAGATAGACAACAACAAGTAGATAATGAGAAAGAAGACTGAAGAAACAAAGACAGACAACGTACAGATAATGAGACAGAAAACTGAAGAAACAAAGACAGACAACAACAAGTAGATAAAGAGACAGAAGAATGAAGAAATAAAGACAGACAACGGATAATGAGACAGAAGACTGAAGAAGCAAAGACAGACAACAAACAGATAATGAGACAGAAGATATAAGATACAAGGACAGACAACAAATAGATAATGAGACAGAAGACTGAAGAAACAAAGAAAGACAGACAACAAGTAGACAAAGAAAGACAGACACAAACAGAAGAGAAGAAGAAAGACAGACAGACAACAAGTATATAATGAGACAGAAGACTGAGAAACAAAGACAGACAAAAAGTAGATAATGAGACAGAAGACTGGAGAAAACAAAGACAGATAACGAACAGATAATGAGACAGAAGACTGAAGAAACAAAGACAGACAACAACAAGAGACAGATAATGAGACAGAAGACAGAAGAAACAAAGAAAGACAGACAACAAGTAGATAATGAGACAGAAGACTGAAGAAAAAGACAGACAACAAATAGATAACGAAGAAGACTGAAGAAGCAAAGACAGACAACAAACAGATAATGAGACAGAAGACTGAAGAAGCAAAGATAGACACACAACAAGTAGATAATGAGACAGAAGACTGAAGAAGCAAAGAAAGACAGACAACAATTAAATAATGAGACAGAAGACGGAAGAAACAAAGAAAGACAGACAACAAGTAGATAATGAGACAGAAGACTGAAGAAACAAAGAAAGACAGACAACGAACAGATAATGAGACAGAAGACTGAAGAAACAAAGAAAGACAGACAACGTACAGATAATGAGACAGAAAACTGAAGAAGCAAAAACAGACAACAAACAGATAATGAGACAGGAGACTAAAGATACAAAGACAGACAACGAATAGATAAAGAGACAGAAGACTGAAGAAATAAAGACAGACAACAAATAGATAATGAGACAGAAGACGGAAGAAACAAAGAAAGACAGACAACAAGTAGATAATGAGGCAGAAGACTGAAGAAGCAAAGAAAGGCAGATAACAAGTAGATAATGAGACAGAAGACGGAAGAAACAAAGAAAGACAGACAACAAGTAGATAATGAGACAGAAGACGGAAGAAACAAAGAAAGACAGACAACAAGTAGATAATGAGACAGAAGACTGAAGAAACAAAGACAGACAACAAGTAGATAATGAGACAGAAGACTGAAGAAACAAAGAAAGACAGACAACAAGTAGATAATGAGACAGAAGACTGAAGAAACAAAGACAGACAACAAGTAGATAATGAGACAGAAGACGGAAGAAAGACAACAGACAAAAAGTAGATAATGAGACAGAAGAAAGAAGAAACAAAGAAAGACAGACAACAAGTAGATAATGAGACAGAAGACTGACGAAAGAAAGACAGACAACAAGTAGATATAATGAGACTGAAGACTGAAGAAACAAAGAAAGACAGACAACAAGTAGATATAATGAGACAGAAGACTGAAGAAACAAAGACAGAAAACAAGTACATATAATGAGACAGAAGACTGAAAAAACAAAGAAAGACAGACAACAAGTAGATAAAATGAGACAGAAGACTGAAGAAACAAAGACAGACAACAAGTAGATAAAATGAGACATAAGACTGAAGAAACAAAGACAGACAGACAACAAGTAGATAATGAGACAGAAGACTGAAGAAACAAAGACAGACAGACAACAAGTAGATAATGAGACAGAAGACTGAAGAAACAAAGACAGGCAGACAACAAGTAGATAAATAAGACAGAAGACTGAAGAAGCAAGAACAGACAACAAACAGATAATAATGAGACAGAAGACTGAAGAAGCAAAGACAGACAACAAACAGATAATGAGACAGAAGACTGAAGAAGCAAAGACAGACAACTAACAGATAATGAGACAGAAGACTGAAGAGGCAAAGACAGACAACTAACAGATAATGAGACAGAAGACTGTTGAAACAAAGAAAGACAGACAACAAGTAGATAATGAGACAGAAGACTGGAGAAAGACGACAGACAACAAGTAGATAATTGAGACAGATGACTGAAGAAACAAAGACAGACAACAAGTAGATAATTAGACAGAAGACTGAAGAAACAAAGACAGACAAGTAGATAATGAGACAGAAGACTGAAGATACAAAGAAAGACACCAAGTAGATAATGAGACAGGAGACTGAAGAAACAAAAAAAGACACCAAGTAGATATAATGAGACTGAAGACTGAAGAAACAAAGAAAGACAACAAGTAGATAATGAGACAGAAGACTGAAGAAACAAAGAAAGACAGACAACAAGTAGATATAAAGAGACTGAAGACTGAAGAAACAAAGAAAGACAGACAATAAGTAGATAATGAGACTGAAGACTGACGAAACAAAGAAAGACAGACAACTAGTAGATATAATGAGAATGAAGACTGAAGAAACAAAGAAAGACAGACAATAAGTAGATAATGAGACTGAAGACTGACGAAACAAAGAAAGACAGACAACTAGTAGATATAATGAGAATGAAGACTGAAGAAACAAAGAAAGACAGACAACAAGTAGATATAATGCGACTGAAGAAACAAAGAAAGACAGACAACAGGTAGATATAATGAGACTGAAGAAACACAGACAGACAACAAGTAGATATAATGAGACTGAATACTGAAGAAAATAAGAAAGACAGACAGTAAATAGATAACGATACTGAAGGCTGAAGAAAAAAAGACAGACAACAAGTAGATAATGAGACAGACAACAAATAGGTAATGAGACAGAAGACTGAAGAAACAAAGACAGACAACAAGTAGATAATGAGACAGAAGACTGAAGATACAAAGACAGACAACAAGTAGATAATGAGACAGAAGACTGAAGATACAAAGACAGACAACAAGTAGATAATGAGACAGAAGACTGAAGAAACAAAAACAGACAACGAACAGATAATGAGACAGAAGACTGAAGAAAGAAAGACAGACAACAAGTAGATATAATGAGACAGAAGACTGAAGAAAGAAAGACAGACAACAAGTAGAAATAATGAGACAGAAGACTGAAGAAAAAAAGACAGACAACAAGTAGATATAATGAGACAGAAGACTGAAGAAAGAAAGACAGACAACAATTAGATATAATGAGACAGAAGACTGAAGAAACAAAGATGGACAACAAGTAGATATAATGAGACAGAGGACTGAAGAAACACAGACGGACAAGTAGATATAACGAGACAGAAGACTGAAGAAACAAACAAAGACAACAAGTAGATATAATGAGACAGAAGACTGAAGAAACAAAAGAAAGACAGACAACAAATAGATAATGAGACAGAAGACTGAAGAAACAAAAGAAAGACAGACAACAAATAGTTAATGAGACAGAAGACTGAAGAAACAAAAGAAAGACAGACAACAAATAGTTAATGAGACAGAAGACTGAAGAAACAAAGAAAAGCGACAGACAACAAATAGATAATAAGACAGACTGAAGAAACAAAGAAAAGCGACAGACAACAAATAGATAATGAGACAGAAGACTGAAGAAGCCAAAACAGACAACAGACAACAAATAGATAATGAGACAGAAGACTGAAGAAGCAAAAACAGACAACAGACAACAAATAGATAATGAGACAGAAGACTGAAGAAGCAAAGACAGACATCAAACAGATAATGAGAAGACTGAAGAAGGAAAGACAGACATCAAGAAGATAAAGAGAAGACTGAAGAAGCAAAGACAACAACAAACAGATAATGAGACAGAAGACTGAAGAAGCAAAGACAGACAACAAACAGATAATGAGACAGAAGACTGAAGAAACAAAAGAAAGACAGACAACAAATAGTTAATGAGACAGAAGACTGAAGAAACAAAAGAAAGACAGACCTAGTAGATATAATGAGACAGAAGACTGAAGAAAAAGAAAAGATAGACAACAAGTAGAAATAATGAGACAGAAGACTGAAGAAAAAAAGACAGACAAAAAGTAGATATAATGACAGAAGACTGAAGAAAGAAAGACAGACAACAAATAGATAATGAGACAGAAGACTGAAGAAACAAAGAAAAGCGACAGACAACAAATAGATAATGAGACAGAAGACTGAAGAAACAAAGACAGACAACAAATAGCAGACAACAAAGAGATAATGAGACAGAAGACTGAAGCAAAGACAGAAACAGATAATGAAAGACTGAAGAAGCGAAAGACAACAAAAGATAATGAGACAGAAGATGAAGAAACAAAGACAGCAACAAAAGAATGAGACAGAATACTGAAAAACAGACAGACAACAAGTAGATAATGAGACAGAAGACAACAAGTAAATGAAAAAGACAGAAGACAGACAGACAGACAACAAAGTAGATAATGAGACAGAAGACTGAAGAAACAAAGACAGACAGACAACAAATAGATAATGAGACAGAAGACTGAAGAAACAAAGACAGACAGACAACAAGTAGATAATGAGACAGAAGACTGAAGAAACAAAGACAGACAGACAACAAGTAGATAATGAGACAGAAGACTGAAGAAACAGAGACAGACAGACAACAAGTAGATAATGAGACAGAAGACTGAAGAAACAGAGACAGACAGACAACAAGTAGATAATGAGACAGAAGACTGAAGAAACAAAGACAGACAGACAACAAGTAGAAAATGAGACAGAAGACTGAAGAAACAAAGACAGACAGACAACAAGTAGATAATGATACAGAAGACTGAGAAACAAAGAAGACAGACAACAAGTAGATAATGAGACAGAAATGAGACAGAAACAATGAGACAGAAGACTGAAGACAGACAACAAAGTAGATAAAATGAGACAGAAGACTGAAGAAACAAAGACAGACAGACAACAAGTAGATAATGAGACAGAAGACTGAAGAAACAAAGACAGACAGACAACAAGTAGATAATGATACAGATACTGAGACAGAAGACTGAAGAAACAAAGACAGACAGACAACAAGTAGATAATGAGACAGAAGACTGAAGAAACAGAGACAGACAGACAACAAGTAGATAATGATACAGAAGACTGAAGAAACAAAGACAGACAGACAACAAGTAGATAATGAGACAGAAGATTGAAGAAACAAAGACAGACAGACAACAAGTAGAAAATGAGACAGAAGACTGAAGAAACAGAGACAGACAGACAACAAGTAGATAATGAGACAGAAGACTGAAGAAACAAAGACAGACAGACAACAAGTAGATAATGAGACAGAAGACTGAAGAAACAGAGACAGACAGACAACAAGTAGATAATGAGACAGAAGACTGAAGAAACAAAGACAGACAGACAACAAGTAGATAATGAGACAGAAGACTGAAGAAACAAAGACAGACAGACAACAAATAGATAATGAGACAGAAGACTGAAGAAACAAAGACAGACAGACAACAAGTAGATAATGAGACAGAAGACTGAGGAAACAAAGAAAGACAGACAATATTTTATCTTAATTCACTTCCGGGGAGTCTCTTGGCAGACAAAAACAGAGTAGAACTATTACATCCTCAAGCATGTCGTACCAGGCGATACCAGTCGTAAAAATGTGCACCTTAATCTGTTGTATAGCTAGTGAAGGCAAAGACAGCGAAGAAGGAAGCTTGTCACCTCTCACATAGCTAAGATTTAGTATGAGTGCAGTCTCTAACACTTCACTCCACTACGGCCTTACTTGCTATTACACTGTCTTCCTCTTTTACTGTCCAGCTTTCCCTTGTGACATTAAAGACAATTATTTCTTGCATTACCAGGTGGTCCTTGTTCTGGAATACCCCTGGGGTAAAAGCTCTTCGCAGACCGAAGAAAACATGGAAGAGAGAACTGTAGATAGAAAAGATAATGTTGAGGAAGACATAAAGAATGGCACGAGACATGATGACGTGGCATGTGTTTGTTGAGAGCCTATGATCATTGGGGAGCTAAAGGGTATTGATTGATTGATTGATTGATTTCATGCGTGACCTTTTCTAAACCACAGTCGATATAAACTGGTTCCGGTACACGCCATTCTCCCAATAATTTGCATCATTACACCCCCCAAAGTTTTTAATGGACTATAATACACATAAAATCCATAAAGGCGATACTTCAAGCTCAGGATTGTATGTGCTCACGTTGACCTCTACAAGTTTTATGCTTCGTTTACAATAGACACTCGAATCAACTCGCGTCAGATCACACGGTATCAAGTCAAGCGTCATCGATGACAAGTTGTTGACTCAGGGTTGAATATAAAAGTTTGAGTATTAGCAGGTACAGCACAATAATTTACTGCATACTGCACGAGGTATGATCATAAAAGAAATTGATTTTCTCATTTGCTGTTTAAATATCCATGTTTTAATTCCGGAGAATAAAACTGGCTGAACTAAAAACTTCAGCTTGCTGTACTTCATAAACATGGATACAGATTTATCTTATTTCTCTTTTATTCATTACCTTTAAAATTCTCTCCAGGGAGTATACGCCATCAATAAACATATGCAAAGTCCTCCTGTCACGTGTCATCAACTCCAGGTCTTGACATGTCTTCTTGATTATGTTTATTTCTCACTCCAGTTGTTCTCTTTTTGTGTTTAACTTTCTACCTCTAAATGTATTGCCCTGGGGATGTCACAGTAAAGTACTGCCTGGTAATGATATCAATGGGTTTTTTCATAGTGTGCCTTCTATTCATCGCCAAGGACTTCTCGTCTTGCGTGCCCAAATCTCAACTCTTGGGAGTGAAGTGTTAGAGACCACTTTACTAGGTCCAACATCGAGAGGTAGGGTGACCTGCTCCTTTCCTCGCTGTCTTTTCCTTTCCTAACTCACGAGCTGAGTCAGGTACCCCTTTACAGCTAGGTAGACTAGAGCGCGACGACACCGTGTTTCGAACCCGGTACCTTTGCCGCCAGAGATCAGCGCTCTAACAACTCTGTCAATCGACTTACTGTAAAAATATACTTGCAAGTATGTTTCCTTAAGGGAGAAGGATGCCAAAGGTAGTATATGCCCCGGGTGACAAATATTTTCAGTACGCCTCTGGGTGGTACAACTAAACTTTGGAGCCCATTGTATTACTGGGAGAAAATCCCCGTTTGTTATTTACGTTTTAATTATGACTTTTAAACAAAATACTATTTACCGACATTTGCACACCTATTTTGATTTGCAACAAAACTTGAATTTTTCGTATAAAATGAAACACAATTTGTAAAATTTGTAAAAACTACAAAAAAACAAAAAAACAAAACAGATACCTATTTATTCATAGTTAAGGACATGGACATTTTGAGTAACAAGGTTGAGTTATTAAGTGGTTAACAAGCAAATACAAAATCTACGCTTCAGGAACCAATTTTTTTAATTGTAATTAAATGCACTAAATGTATTTAGATAGGCTTAAAAACCAATGCACAGCTCACAAAAACAATGCTCACTGTTTTATATATATATATATAAAATATATATTTATAAATATAGGATAGCTAATATATTTAAAATATAAAATTGGAAGGTCAAAAAGTAAGCCTCCTATATTTGTACTATGTATTTGTAATACTGCATCGGTGTGCAATTTGTAAATTTAGAAGATTCCTCAAACACTAGTTTACTTACTAGTGCCCTTGAAATAGAATCAGAGTGACAAGTCAGTTGATTCATTTGTCTCCAGAATCGAAAACAGGCTGAACGACGTGGACGCCATTTTTTTGTCGATTATACCTAGGGTGTTAGTAGCGGAATATTTTTTCGAGTAAGTGTTTTTTTTAATTGTTTTTTGAATTTTTTACTGTCGATGAAGGTTAAGAAAAATACAAATATTTATTTTTTTATGGGTTGTGTAATTTGATATATACTTGTTTTCAATTACACCAATATAGTTAATTTTTAAACAAGTAATTGTCAAATTTTTTTTTGTAAATAGTGGACAATCACAATTATTCTTAATATGGTTGTTAAATTTTTGTTTGTTAAAATGACTTTTTCCAAAATCAAGTAGAAATTCCTGAACTTTTTATTATATTAAAGTGTCACTGTTGTTAGGTGGTATTTCCAGTTATTATAACTGACTTTAACATGTATGTAATTGTATTTTCATCTGTTTGTCATATGCATTGTATAGAACAGCATAGAACCTTCACATTTTAAACACAAATATTATCTTTGTTCGTCCGATCGTTATCGTTTTTGAATATATTGTCCTTCAAGGACTGTCTATGGTCTTAACACCGGGTCTTCCAGTATTTATAAGCAATGCTATGTCTGTATCCGTCTTGATAATATCATTTGACAGTGGTAGAGGCGGCCGCAGATACGTTTATGAAAATAGGGCCATTTGTACCGAGACTGTGGGATACGATTGCCCTTCCTCCAGTTCAGGTGGACAAAAGCTTGTAATTTCTATATTAAAGGAAATGAGCTCGAACAGTGGACAAGTATCAGTTGCTCATTTGCTCCTACAACTCAAATATTTGTCACGGAGATATAACCCCCTTTTTGTTGTCGGTTAGAACCTTAGGGTGTCTTTAGCATTGCATATTTTTACCCGAGTGGTGTCCCTGGGGTTTTAAACAAAGCCCAAGATCGATCGTCTCGGAGATTTAACCCCCTTTGCTGTCGGTGAGAGCCATTTTACAAACCTCGGAACATTTATTTTTACACTCCATGGTGGGTTTGTGCATTACTTCTGATTTTTCTTAGGATGCCACCTAGGGTTGCATTTAAAAAGCCCACCTTCGTTCCATTCATTGATTTCGTTTTAAAATCTCGTCTGGATTTTTAACCCCCCTTGCACGGGTAGAGAGTGTCAAACCTCTTGGTTTCGTTTGTTAATTTTTAAAATGGGCGTGGTTGACCTTACCGCTTTCTAGGATGCTCCCTTATTTAAACTAAAGTGTCACACCTCATTACCATAACTTCTTTATTTATGAATTTTTGAATGTCTGTCTGTATGTCAAAAGAGTGAATAACTCCGTTATAGAAATTAGAATTTTCATTTTAAACAAACAATCTTTTATCAATGGATTCGTCTCAATTGCGGGAAGATGTTAGAGCCGTGCCATTAAACCTGCATCTTGTTTTCAGTCTTCAAAACACACCCAAAAAAAAAAAAGATTCCATTTATTTTGCGTCTATATATCAATGGATTTGCCTTAATGGCGAGATTATTTTAACATAGTGCTCTTGAACCTAAATTATGTTTTCAGGCCTTAAAACCCTCCACAAAAATAGGAATTTTCATATTTTTTGGTGTAACATTTTAAAATATTGTTATTACGAATGTGTGACACAAGTCTTATTCGTTTTCGAACAGTTCATCTTTTTGTCGTTCTGTTTCCGGTTTCAAGCGGAGCTTTTGTTTTTGTTGTTCCGTTTCCTGTTGTTAAAAACATAAAGAAAATAAGAACTCCATAGAAGCAATTAAAATTTAAACAATTATTTTTGCTAAATTATAAAGGTTATAAAAATCCTTATTATGCTGTAATTCATATTGATACTGGTAATATCGGAATGAAGTTCGCCGAACCCTCAGCAGTGAATATTATACACATATTCACTGCTGAGCGTTCGGCACACTTCATTCCGATATTACCTTGATACTAATGCCACCTAAGAGACACTCTACTTTTAGAGTCTTTATTATTGCATACAGCAAGAAGCATCAGATGGCATTCTAAGTAGAACCTGTGAAGTTGGTGACTCACCAGCACTATGGATGAAATACAGAGACGATTTTAAAAACAATTTTAAATATCAGACTCCGTTAATATACCGTGAAATGGAAATTGGTTACAGTGATGAAATTTACAATACATCTTTAATTGCCATTTAATATAAGGCTTTTTTTTCTATGGGAGGGGAAGAAACTGAATATTCTTGGTATCCCTCAAACTAAATGAACTAAATTAAATAACCTAATCATTTAGCTATTAAGGGAGATCTCCTATGACACTGATGCTCTAACCAGGCCGATTAAAATGTAAAAAAAAGTTGTTGCCAGTAATTGTTGGCGGATCCAAGGGCATGGCCACGGGGCGATCGTCTCTCCCTTGGGGCTTTAAAAACCTTTATTTCATATCAACCGCTCCAGTATTTTTCACCCCACTTGGTATTTAATTGTAAGTAATCGTTAGGTCGGACGACGGACGAATTAAAACGTGCCTGGTATGTATTGGACAATGGTAAGAAACGAAAGGCTACGATCGTTGTTTGCAAGTATTTCTTCGTGGCGGGACAATACCAAAAAAATAAATAAAGGGAACCGCATTACAACAGTGAGACAAAATTGGACGCCACGCAGGCGATACAAGATAATTTCATTCCAGCCGCAAAAACAGAGGACTTTGTGACAAGAGGCGGATATTGTCTGTATCTGGCGCCAATACAAATAAAAAAAAATTGTATGCTATAATAAAATATGTACGAATTTTTATCAAATTTTGTCTCTTTGTAGTTTTACCTAATATTTATGTAATTATGTAATAAGTAGTTATATTTTTAAAATAACAAGGAACATATTTGAGTTACTGTATAATAAAACTATTAAATTGTTACATTTTTTCAAAATTCGTTATTTTGTTTTTTTTAATTGGCTAAAAATATATGTAAATAAAGGCGGCTGGGGGGGGTGGGGAGGGGGGGAGATATGGGGGGGGGGGGGGTTCATTTTGATGATGTATCATCCCTCCCTTGGACAATTTATAGAACTGCCAGTGCCAGTGAGAGATGTAGTCGAGGAAATGACTACACTAGATGTGCTAGAGGTGAGAGATATCATAGAGGACATGATTGGAGTAGATGTGCTAGAGGTGAGAGGTATAGAGGAGGACATAATTGGAGTAGATGTGCTGTAGGTGAGAGTAATAGGGGAGGACATGATTGGAGTAGATGTGCTGAAGATGAGAAGTATGATGGATTACTTGATTAAATTAGATGTGTTGGAGGTGAAAGGTATAGTGGAGGAAATGATTGGACTAGCTGTGCTGGAAGTGAGGGTATAAGAAAGGACATGATTGGAGTAGATGCGCTGGGACTGAGAGGTATAGTGGAAACATGGTTGGATTAGGTGTACTGGGAGTGAGAGGTATAATGGAGGACATGATTGGAGTAGGCCTACAGGAGGTGAGAGGAATAATGGAGGAATAATGATTGGAGTAGATGTGGTGCTGGTTAGAGTTACAGTGGAGGAAACGATTTAAGTAGATGCGCTAGAGGTGAGAAGTAAACTGGA
Organism: Oreohelix idahoensis; assembly: GCA_024509875.1. Lineage (NCBI taxonomy): Eukaryota > Metazoa > Mollusca > Gastropoda > Stylommatophora > Oreohelicidae > Oreohelix > Oreohelix idahoensis. Next base: position 65,376 of record JAMPIV010012251.1, read on the forward strand.
GTAAACGATTGGAGTAGATGTATTGGAGGTGAAAGGTATGGTGGAGGACATGATTGGAGTAGATATGCCAGAGTTGAGAGGTAAAATGGAGGACGTATCAGGAGTAGGTGTGCTGGAGGTAAGAGGGAAAATGATGAACATTTATTGACGTGGGTGTGCTAGAAGTGAGAAGTATGGTGTGTAGTGAGTTGGGGATTTTAGAAATATTTTGTTGAGTAAGACAATTTGAGTGACCTGCAACATCGTGAGTGAACTGCAAGAATTATAGAGAAAACACAGATAATGTACAAAGTTACGGAGAAACTTAAGACAGCCTGGAAGAAGATCTATTAAAACTATCTCTCTTTCCAAGCCCCACAACTCACTTATGTATTCTTAAGTATCACCCGCTCTCTCTTCTTTCGCACAAATAGATAGAGTATATAGTATGAGCTTACACAGTTGCTTAGTAATAGGTATGGATGAAGGTCTTGAACAGCGCATTAACAAAAGGTTATATAATTTATTAAAATTCCTTTACGTGGTATAAAATAAAAAAATCTCAGCACATAATAATTGATCAAATATCAAATACAACACTTACATAAACTCAGATATGAAGGAAAACAAAAGCAACTAGTAGGACACGGACAGGAAAAATAAAGTGAAAGTTAACAATCCTTCAGCTGCTCGTGAAAAATATTTATTAAAAAAAACTTAATTCGGTGTCTTTATTTCTCTGCCCATAAAGCGAGGGGTATAATTTTTAAATCCACTGAAGACATTATCCGTTGTGCCGTTTTCACAAACAAAACTGATTTTAGCCTACACCAAGATAGGCTGTTGGTTGACTCTGTGTTTCCTCAGACAGATAATACACGCAGGTGTTGTACTGACCAGAAGGCATAACTAGTCGAGGTCGGCTCAGGGCAACTGTCCTTATTTGCGCTCCTCTCCTGGCGCTATGAATTAAAACAGACGTGCCACCTTATCTATTATTCGACGCATAATCCGATTGGGTCTGGTTTTAGACCTGTTATTATGACTGAGCACTCCATTTAAGCACACAGTAAGACACTTTCAATTAAGCTGACGATGCTGTGTTGATTGATATGCTGGATGCCACCATGCTCTGACTTTTACAAAATAGGCGAGTAAATAACTACTACTGTACAATACGTGACTTCAGGCTCCAGTCGCTGGTTTGTGGTGAAGTGGGATGTTATAAATATTTATAAGGGACTTAGTGTACTGACTGAGATCAGCTGTGAAGGTATATATATATCTAATAAGAGTAGTATATTATATATATATCCTTACTTGCTACCACATATCTATATATCTCAGTCAGAATTATTCTGGAATAGTGTGATGCTACGTTATGTGTCTAGGGTATGTGTATGGTGAAGTGTAAGTCACAACAACAGACAGATAAACAATTTAATTTAATCCACTACTCTTAACAACACTGTGACACTCACATACATATAACACTCTATGAGAATATCTTAAAGAAGTCACTAGTAACGTTTCAAATAACAATATGTATTCATTACTGGCATGAATGAATATGTGTCCTGATTCAACTACAAGGGAACCAGGAATCACAATCAATTTAAATTACAAGTTATGTACAGAATGTATTTAATATGAATATTGTAGTGACATATATTATTACAAATGTTCTATGTGTGTCAGTTGTGTAGTAGTAAAATGAGGTAATACTGGTTTTGTTTTGTTCAAGCTCTGTTGGTATTTGTCATCATGACTTCAATAGTTTGTCTTTAGGGACCAGTATTTGAGATGTTCAAAGTTCCTGATTTTAAGATAAGTAAATTCCCCTCTGAATAGTATTTTTATAAAGTTATTTCAAGATGAGGGGGCATAATGTTGAGCTCAGCTGGCCAACTCTGCTTATCTTGAGTGATGGCGGCAGGAGAGGACTCCTCTGCTCGAATTCTCCTCTGGGCTCAGGAGACACCTCACTGATAGCTAAAAAGACCAAGGAGTATGCTGTCCGACTCTGGATTCAGCAAATCTCTGACCAGATGCTGCTCAGTACCATCAAGACCACTGTCCCTGAAATCAAGAAGGATGTACCTTCTACTTCATAACTAATTTATATTCTCTTTTACACTGATCACAATACAGCACAAACATTGCGTTCAGAGCGTTAGGCCAACAGTCAGCTTCATCTGAAATACTTTATTCCAGTATTACCCTTCTTAATGGTTACTACGCCTCTGCACTTCCAGCATTATTTCTTTCTAGTCAATCATCCAGGTGTCAGTGTACTGTTGGGCCATTCCATGCCGTTTTACTTCTCTCCGACACTCTCTGTTCAGGCTGGAGCATTTTAGGCTTTACCTAACGTTTGCCACTGAACTACACATATATATATACAGGCATAAATCAACAATTCACATTCAATTTTCATTAAAAGATATTAAATGGTTCAAGCTTACCACAATTCATACGAATAACACAGATACGTTGATTAGCAATGAATTCTGGCACAAACTGGCACAAATTCCTATCTGCTTATGTTCCAGGCTTTTATTTTACACAAATATGAGCTGGCTTCAACGCACTGATGCTTTATCAAGCTTCTTTAAACAAGTGGTCTCGAACTAACGCTCCCAAGTGTGTATATCAGCGAGACTGGCCAATGAGCCACGTTTCGACAAGTGTTTGAAAAAATGTTACCTTTTCCCGTCTCCCCTAACAACCAAGATAGTATTTATAGCCCGACCAATCGTGGTTAGGCTTTCATTTGTTGCGCTCCAATCAATTTGGAGTTTACATGGTAGGCTATTTCTGTAACGTACATTTTTTTCAAACACGTAAAAAAAAAATCTTATGAGCAGAAATGATTTTATGCTGTCAGGCACCCCCAATATTTTATTTTGGGTATAATTTATTAATTCCTGGACTATTTGCGTAACGTTTTACATATTATTTGTCAGCAAGCCCTAAGGAACCCAAAAAATACTAATTTAAAGGAGCTACGTGGCTGCGTTCAAAATATGCAATTTCTTCTACCTCCTGTTTTGAAGATGTGCTGTCTGGGTACTGTTATGTGTTCAAACGTAAACCCATCTATTGTTATCTTTTCTAATAAGAGTCTGTTATGATTTATAAACCTAACTCTGGGAAAGGGTAGTGTATTTTATCACTGTCCGTCTGAAAAAAGTTAGTGCTTGTAGACTTACACGCGTGATGCCAGCATTTGTATATCGCGCGTCGCGTGTTGCATGCGTTCCTGATTTTCAGCCCTCCCCTCTCGCTATCCTTTTGTCCATCTGTTCGTTCGTTTTGGTAACGTAATGTAATTAATGTTAGGATTAATTTAGGTCATTACGCAGTACGTCTCAATGCTTTTCCAAGAAATACAGCACACGTTTCATTGAAGAAAGCGGGTAATAATACAGTAAGCTTTTATATCAACGTGAAAGCGTTACAATTTGCAGACGAAGCAGAAAACAAGGGGGATTTCGAGTACATTCCTTGTGACAGCACTGTCATTTTACCATTGCTCTTCTCTTTATTAATTTTATTTGTTAGGCTTCATATTTACCTAATAATTTATATATGTGGATTAGAATATTTCATGACACCTCCCCTCTTAAAACAGACATTATATGTCAGTCCTTTATTCTATATACACATATAGAAATTTATTATTATTTCTGGGGTTTACGGTGATTCTCATCACACGGATGGCGGCTTAAAAAATCCGCTCCCAGATTGGTTTTTCCAGATATATATTCAATGCTAAAATTATATGGAGCCAGAAGCAAAGACCATCGGAGTAACCTAGAGTTCTCATGCTTAGCCTGTGCTAAAAACGATAAAGGTTTGTGGTCAGTTTGCAACTTAAATGCCTTCCCATATAGATAAATATTGAATTTCTTTATTGCCCATATTACTGCAAGACATTCTTTTTCGCTAGTTGAGTAGTTGATTTCAGCTTTATTCAACTTTCTGCTAGCATATGCCACTGGGCTTAATTCCCCATCCAATGCATCTGATTTCTGTAGTAAAGTTGCACCTAAACCCAATATTACTTGCATCCGTCCTTACTATGAATTCTTGACTTAAGTCAGGTAATTTCAAAATGGGTTTACTTGTGAGCTTTTCCTTCAATCTCTTGGTAAGTCATTTCACATTGTGGTGTCCATGTAATGCGATCTGGAAGTCCTTTACGTGTCAATTCCGTTAAAGGTGCACATATGGAATTAAAGTTTTTGATATACTTCTGGTAGAAACCACATAATGAGACAAAGGATCTCACGTCCTTCTTGGTTTGTGGTCTCGGGGCTTTCTGTAGTTTTTCTAAATTCTTTGGGTCAGGGGTCATGTTTCCCTGATAAACTGTGTGTCCCAAAAATTCCAATTCTTTACATCCAACGCAACATTTGGTTGGTCGGGCTGTTAAATTTGCCTCCCTAAGTCGATCAAACAGCATGTTCAGAGAGTCAATGTGTTCCTCAAATGTTTCTGTTGCTATAAGGATATCATCCATAAAATTTGTTATACAGGGATTATTCAGAGGATCCAATAATTTTTCTCATCATTCTAGAGAAGACACTAGGCGCATTCTTCAATCCAAATGGCAATCTATTAAACTCATAGTGTCCTTCTGAGGTACTAAAAGCTAGGTATGGTCTAACCTCAGGCTTTACTGGAATCTGATAGTATCCTTTACTCAGATCCACTTTTGAGAAATATTTAGCTTTATTTAGTCTGGCAAACAGCTGATTTGTATCCGGCAATGGATCCACCTGTCCTTCTGTAATAGCATTCAGTCTCCGGTAATCTATACAGAGTCTATGTTCTCCAGAGGGCTTCCTTAAGAGTACAACACCGGAACTATACGAAGATTCACTGTGCGAAATAATTCCTTCCTTCAATAGATAGTCTATCTCTTCCTTCAAAGCTTTTTCCTTAGCAAACGGAATCGAATATGGTTTCATACAGACAGGTGTAGAGTCTATTAGTTTCATATCATATTCCAATAGGTTTGTATGCCCTGGTCGGTCTGTTAACACCTCTGCATGATTATTTAGAACCTGTTGCACTCTCTCTTTCTGAGTTTTCGTTAAATGTGTACTGATTTTCACCTGTGCTGCTGTCTCACAGGGGTGTAATGGATATTCAAATGATGAAAGTGGTTCCTTTTTCATCTCCATGGCGATGGACAAGGTCAACAAGTGTGTCTCTTCCTGATGTTCTCTTTCCAAATATTTCTTCAGGAGATTCACATGATAGATTTTTTCTTTCCCCTTCTTATCTATCTTATAATTTGTTCTAGATACCTTCTCTAAACTGTATATGGACCCTGCCATCCAATTTGTAACTTATTCTGACTCCCGGGCAAAAGAAGCAGTACCTTCTCTCCCACAGCCAAATTTCTGTCTTTCGCCTTCCTGTTATAATAGGCAGCATGTTTCTTCCTGGCTTGTTTCAAATTTTCATTGGCAAGTTTCCAGCCAGTTTTTAACCGAGTGGTCAGCTCATTCACATACTGGTATGAAGATGTAATGTTTTCCTCTGCCTTTTCATCAGTCCACGTTCTTAACAAAGCTACATATGGACCTTTAATTGTGTGGACCTATTTGTCCATGCACTGGTATGGTCTCTTCCACTTGAAGCTTTATAGTGATGATTTTTCCTCCCAGAATTTTCATTCACAAAACGACCGCTACCAATTCTTTTGGGGCTTTCTCCCCTCTTAAAATTCTTGATGAGAGATTTCCTCCCTACATCCTCTTCCTCCAGTTTGTTTAAGTCCGATTGAGGGATTGTCGGCTTATCCTGGGGTAAGACATCCTTTTGCACTCTCCGCATAGTGGCCATTGTAAAACAGTTAAGTGAAGCTTGTCCGTGAAAAGGGGCTTCCCATTCCATTTGGTCCACTTTATCAAATTTATATCTCTTTTTATTATCAGGCCTAATTTTGCCTCGTGGCGTGTCCAGGTCCTGATCCATGTTCCCACTTGTGGGTGTTCCCTCATGTGCTATGCTACACCTTTCTACAAAATTCTCAATGTCCCATCTTGCTTTGGGCCAATAATAATTGTGAGCCACCTTTTGAATGATGGTACCTATCTTCTCATGGTCCCCATTTGGTTTCACATGTAGGCTCCTTATTAATTCTGTCCTGTATCTTTTTGGAAGAACCAGTTGTCCCTGACCTTTGGATCTAGTTCCAGTCTTCCTATACATCAACTTGTTTTTCATGTAAAAATCTCCCTTGCCTGGAGTTGTATGACAAGTTGACAATTTTCTGAAACAAGGCTTGAGTGTTTTATCCCCAGCCTGTGCCTTCCTCATCTCTTCTGGAGTGGTATCTAACATAATATCCTCCTCCTGTCTTGAGGTCGACCTGACCTGAAGGGTTGCCATATACACAGGTTTCCTTCTGCAACGGTCAGTGTCATGATTGTCCATCTGACAATTTTTACACCACCTTTTTCCTTGGTTGAAAGATTTTCTTTCATCATATTTCCTTTCATCGAATTGTGGGAATTTATTTTTATTGTCATACCGTGGCCTATCAAATTGGTGCTTACCTTTATTTTGATCCCTAGGATCAAATTTATTAAAGTTCTGTGGTGCCCTGAAGTTGTCCACCTGTTTCTTTTTATTACCTGTTACCTCTGCTTGAGCTGCTTGATACCTTTCAGCAACATTTAGCAACTCATCCAGCCTCTCTGCACCTTGTTCCATGAGAAACTTTCTCAGGTCTGGAGCCATGGACTCTCTTAGTTGCTCTATAAGGACCATTTCCTTAAGATCTTGGGTTTTCCCCAGAGAAGTCCATTTCTCCAAGTATGTCTCTATTCGTGCAGAGAACTGGTGATAGGTTTCACCTGACAGTAGTTTAGCATTCCTAAATTTTTTTCTATAAAAATTCTGCATTCTTTTCATATCTTAACAAAAGAGCCTGCTTTAGCATGTCATAATTTTCCTGATCACCTCTGCTCATTTTTGCAAAAACTTCATAAGCTGCCCCACGAAGTCCCTGAGATAACTTTAAGCTCCACCTTTCTCTCTCTAACCCATACGTGGTAGCTAATAGTTCGTACCTATTTATATAGCTCTCAATATCATCGTCTTTCTCAACAAAATGATCTAAATGAAAATTCATAGCTGAGATTGAGGCTCCTTGAGTAACCGTAGCATCAGAGGCAAAGGGACTGGCACCATTTTCAGGAGCATGGCCTTGAAACTCAAACTCCCTTAGTCGTAACTCATGTTCCCTTTGTAATCTTTTATCTTCTGCTTCCCTTTCTGCAGCTAATTTCCTCTCTTCCCTTTCTGCAGCCAATTTCTTCTCTTCCCTTTCTGCAGCCAATTTCTTCTCTTCCCTTTCTGCAGCCAATTTCTTCTCTTCCCTTTCTGCAGCCAATCGTTTGTCTTCTCTTTCTGCCTCCAATTTCTTAGTCTCTTTGTCAGCCTCAATCTGCAACCTCTTAGTCTCAGCCTCAGCTTCAAATTGTAACTTCTTAATTTCCCTTTCAGCCTCTAACCTTCTTTCGGCTTCTTTTTCTAATCTTCTTTCTTCGCGTTCAATAAATTTGTCACATTCCGTTGTGACATAGGCAACCATAACTTGCCCATCTAATCCTAACTCTTTTGCAGTCTGAACCGCAGCAGATCGAAATTTGGCCAGGTCCGCCATTGTCTATCAGGTAAATTTTTATAATGTCTACCCAACAATTCAATTTCTAACTATATATCTAATGGACAACACAGGCACCGTGAGCTCAACCTTATTTAATTCCACCCAAGGATACCTTTTAATTCTTATATTCCCTGAAGTGAATTACCCCCAATATTTTTAATAGGGAAAGATTCAAAATCCCGGACGAGCCCCCAATATATGTGGTGAAGTGGGATGTTATAAATATTTATAAGGGACTTAGTGTACTGACTGAGATCAGCTGTGAAGGTATATATATATCTAATAAGAGTAGTATATTATATATAACCTTACTTGCTACCACATATCTATATATCTCAGTCAGAATTATTCTGGAATAGTGTGATGCTACGTTATGTGTCTAGGGTATGTGTATGGTGAAGTGTAAGTCACAACAACAGACAGATAAACAATTTAATTTAATCCACTACTCTTAACAACACTGTGACACTCACATACATATAACACTCTATGAGAATATCTTAAAGAAGTCACTAGTAACGTTTCAAATAACAATATGTATTCATTACTGGCATGAATGAATATGTGTCCTGATTCAACTACAAGGGAACCAGGAATCACAATCAATTTAAATTACAAGTTATGTACAGAATGTATTTAATATGAATATTGTAGTGACATATATTATTACAAATGTTCTATGTGTGTCAGTTGTGTAGTAGTAAAATGAGGTAATACTGGTTTTGTTTTGTTCAAGCTCTGTTGGTATTTGTCATCATGACTTCAATAGTTTGTCTTTAGGGACCAGTATTTGAGATGTTCAAAGTTCCTGATTTTAAGACAAGTAAATTCCCCTCTGAATAGTATTTTTATAAAGTTATTTCAAGATGAGGGGGCATAATGTTGAGCTCAGCTGGCCAACTCTGCTTATCTTGAGTGATGGCGGCAGGAAAGGACTCCTCTGCTCGGATTCTCCTCTGGGCTCAGGAGACACCTCACTGATAGCTAAAAAGACCAAGGAGTATGCTGTCCGACTCTGGATTCAGCAAATCTCTGACCAGATGCTGCTCAGTACCATCAAGACCACTGTCCCTGAAATCAAGAAGGATGTACCTTCTACTTCATAACTAATTTATATTCTCTTTTACACTGATCACAATACAGCACAAACATTGCGTTCAGAGCGTTAGGCCAACAGTCAGCTTCATCTGAAATACTTTATTCCAGTATTACCCTTCTTAATGGTTACTACGCCTCTGCACTTCCAGCATTATTTCTTTCTAGTCAATCATCCAGGTGTCAGTGTACTGTTGGGCCATTCCATGCCGTTTTACTTCTCTCCGACACTCTCTGTTCAGGCTGGAGCATTTTAGGCTTTACCTAACGTTTGCCACTGAACTACACATATATATATACAGGCATAAATCAACAATTCACATTCAATTTTCATTAAAAGATATTAAATGGTTCAAGCTTACCACAATTCATACGAATAACACAGATACGTTGATTAGCAATGAATTCTGGCACAAACTGGCACAAATTCCTATCTGCTTATGTTCCAGGCTTTTATTTTACACAAATATGAGCTGGCTTCAACGCACTGATGCTTTATCAAGCTTCTTTAAACAAGTGGTCTCGAACTAACGCTCCCAAGTGTGTATATCAGCGAGACTGGCCAATGAGCCACGTTTCGACAAGTGTTTGAAAAAATGTTACCTTTTCCCGTCTCCCCTAACAACCAAGATAGTATTTATAGCCCGACCAATCGTGGTTAGGCTTTCATTTGTTGCGCTCCAATCAATTTGGAGTTTACATGGTAGGCTATTTCTGTAACGTACATTTTTTTCAAACACGTTAAAAAAAAAATCTTATGAGCAGAAATGATTTTATGCTGTCAGGCACCCCCAATATTTTATTTTGGGTATAATTTATTAATTCCTGGACTATTTGCGTAACGTTTTACATATTATTTGTCAGCAAGCCCTAAGGAACCCAAAAATACTAATTTAAAGGAGCTACGTGGCTGCGTTCAAAATATGCAATTTCTTCTACCTCCTGTTTTGAAGATGTGCTGTCTGGGTACTGTTATGTGTTCAAACGTAAACCCATCTATTGTTATCTTTTCTAATAAGAGTCTGTTATGATTTATAAACCTAACTCTGGGAAAGGGTAGTGTATTTTATCACTGTCCGTCTGAAAAAGTTAGTGCTTGTAGACTTACACGCGTGATGCCAGCATTTGTATATCGCGCGTCGCGTGTTGCATGCGTTCCTGATTTTCAGCCCTCCCCTCTCGCTATCCTTTTGTCCATCTGTTCGTTCGTTTTGGTAACGTAATGTAATTAATGTTAGGATTAATTTAGGTCATTACGCAGTACGTCTCAATGCTTTTCCAAGAAATACAGCACACGTTTCATTGAAGAAAGCGGGTAATAATACAGTAAGCTTTTATATCAACGTGAAAGCGTTACAATTTGCAGACGAAGCAGAAAACAAGGGGGATTTCGAGTACATTCCTTGTGACAGCACTGTCATTTTACCATTGCTCTTCTCTTTATTAATTTTATTTGTTAGGCTTCATATTTACCTAATAATTTATATATGTGGATTAGAATATTTCATGACATGGTTCTACACTGCAATTTTTTTTTTTTTTTTTTCTTATCCAGCGGCACTTGGGCTTTCAGCCCTTCGGCCCAATGACATGTCATTGCGAGGCTGGGGAACCTGAGGACTTTCCTTCCAACCCGGTCAGGAGCTTCGCTCCTTCCCATCCACAGAGGGTTTATCACAGGAGCCGTTCAGGCTATTCAGTCAAATTTCCGGCCGTAAACATTTCTTCAAACGCCGACGCCCGGGTTTGAACCATGAACACCTGGTCGTCAGTACAACGCCGAAGCCATTACACCACTGCAATAAAAAATATATTCACGTGATTTTTCACCGGTTTAGAGGGGTTGTGCGAAGTGGGTATAGTTGACTGGCAGTTTGAGACTCGTCTTTCTGAAAAACGTTAGACAGGAGGGAGAATTTGTGCGTTCCCTCAGCGTGTGTTTGTAGTCAGCTGTTTTAGCAGTGTTGGATTAGGTGATATATATATATATATATATATATATATATATATATATAGATATATATATATATATATATATATATATATATATATATATATATATATATATATATATATATATATATATATATATATATAATAAAACTCATTAATATAGTTATTGAAAAAGAAAATACATTTATTTAATAGCACATGGCCATCTATCATCCCAATCTCACACTTTTAAACACAAAACACAAAACCTGGAACCTGAGATACCAAGAATTATAGGCGACACTGTTCAAATCTTTTGCCCACAATTGCCTGTCTCTCATTTGGTTTATCCTCGGGTCCAGTTATGTTAAAGAAGTGTAAACACATAACCAACTATCAGGCATATTCAATCCTGGCACGGACGCTGTCCTCACATCTGCAATCGCGTGCTTTGCGCAGGTGTTTGGGCCACTCTACTTTTAGCGTAACCCCAAGTAACGTAAACAGTATTCTAGAATCTTCGTCAGAGACACTAAGTTCCCTGTAATTACCTACCGTTAAGAACTGCTAACCCAGCGATCGACGACTACGGCTCTCAAAGGCCCGCTACAAAGGCACAGAACGACTGCGAGTTTCTCTACCTGGTCGGTAACTAAGGAAGTTACCCAGCTTTCAAAAGGCTGACCACTCTATACCTCTCAATTTAAAAAAAAACCTTACTAAGGCTGCCGTGCACGCATCAAGGAATTTATTTAGCGGCCAGCGGTAAGAGCAGGCAATCTTAAATGAGGGGCCGTGTAGTGGTTTTTGATGGTATTGTATGGTTGTGATGTTATCTAGTGTAATGTATGAGGTCAGCTGTGAAGGCTCCTGAGATAAATGTTTATGGGAATTACAGAAGGCCCTTCTTACTACCACTTACGACCTCAAACATATCTCTTTTACTATTATGAATGTAGCTACGTTAAAAGTCTAGGGTACTGAAATGTAATGTGTTGTAGTAGAATATACAAACACACACAGATAATTAATAAGTCTAATAATATTAATAAGACCTATAACACACTGAACTAACTCAGACTGTTTTAGTTTCAATATTAAATTTTTTTCTAAATTTATTTGTTCTGAACCAATGTTTTATTTTGATCAGAACATATGAAATGTTATGGAGTTATAAATGGAATGCATAAATATATGGCATAATAAAATGGAATTTGTGTACATAGGTATTTTATAAGACTGGTTAATATTAATTATATTTATAATGTCTCTGGGAGAACTATTACTGGATGTGCTGTTGGGGTGGTGTCATCGCACCCACTCTGTGACTAGAACAAGCTTTGTCCATTGTCTTATAGACTGTAATAAATGTTATCTTTCCCAAAATTCAGTATATTTGTGATGGGGAAATATTTATAAATCTTTAGGAGTTATGGTGAATCCTCAGCAGGCCACTAATTCACTCATCTTGTCTGTGAAGATCTGATGCTGGATTCCGGTGGCCCACTCCTCTCGGTAGCTAGAATACAATGCTAGACTGCACCGACACAAATGTTAGGCGGCACACACATCTGCTTGTGTAATCTTGATTACTTATGTGGCACTACCTTAGTGCCACAACAGAAACTCACAATTCTGAAACAAAATTTGTGCTATGTGTCAGTACTCTATTTACTGCACCACTCTTACACACAGCACAACACATCAACATTACACAGAATGGGTCAGATCTCTCTGACCACATAGCACATCTTACCCAGTTGTTTTCATATAGTACTAGTTCCCCAAGACTGCATTGCATCTGAGATATGTTCAATAGTTTCCTTTTATTCAATAAGATAGGTGATATGTTCCCACTGATCTCAATAATAGATCCGCCTTCCATAGTCTTAGTTAGGCGTCCATATATTTTGTTTGTCTCTAGACCCTGAACTTGGGCTGGGGACCTAGAGCGAGCACTTACTTGTCGTAATCATTTTATATGATATGGCAGTATCAATCACTCGAAATATTAAAATATACAAAATAAATGCTTTCATTCTTACCAGAATTCAGAATTGAGAACACAGTTAATTGCTAGCAAAACTCAGCTGAGCTGCTGGCTATATGATGGCGTCCCACTAAATGTATGTAATATCTTCTGGGAAAAAACACCACAGGCAATAACCGACTGTGTCCCTGGACAGAATTGTATCAAATGGCAAAAATGCGCGTCTCTGTCCCGCTAATATGATTACATTTGTCCAATCACAGACTTCCCCCCTAACTTTTTCAAATCTACAACCAAAAGTCAAATTTCAGTCAGATCTCAGTCAAGTATGTATTATTGTCTGTTGGTCCGTCTGTCTCTACTTGGTTTTTCACAAAAACTCACTTGTTTTGGTTCTACATGCAATACCCTACACAAATCTGCCTCCTAAGTTATTTTTAGCCACAATTCTCCACCTTCCCCCTCTCGTCCATTACAGCTTGATTTTTGCATTTGCGTGTCTCAAGGACGAAATTTTGAAACTTTAGTGAAAGTATGAACAGTACAGTCGCTAGTCTGATATGAACAATACAGTCTTTTGTCAATATCTTCCTTGTTATCTATCCGTCTGTATAATTTAAAGTATATTATTTCTCTGCTTAAGATGGGCAATCAAACTAGCTAGGTTTTATATTCCTAACTTTATTATTAAGAAAAAACATATTTTTTCTCAAGTTTAGTTTTTTTAAATTTGTTCGCGAACCTTCTCCACGGCGTTTGCCGCTGAATTCAAATAAAACGACCAAGTATCGAAAAACGTCCAAGAAATGACTGTTTCGAATAAGAGCCAAGGTCTTTTTTGTCCATTTCCTTACACTGTGTCAACTAGTGACGTGAATTTTTTTTTCTTTTACTACCAATTGCGTCTTTTAGCCTTTCTAGATTCAAACACGTGTTCAGTCATATTTTTCCTTTTTTGATCTCCGTTTCCCTCCCGTCTACAAAGTGTAAACCGTTTCGTCTGCACGTCTAACTAGTTAGTTTAAATGGCGGTAGGAAATGCGGGCATGGGCGAGCATGTCTCCTAGTATCTTACGCATTATTTTTATCCCTACATTTTATCTTTACATTGGGAGATATTTTAACGTTGTATCACGGTAAATTCATCACAGGCCGACACGAAATCAAATGCTAGACACGCCGACTTGAACATAAAAATTTAAAGAGAAGTGCCAGGAGATGGCAGGGATGGATCGGAAATTTTAAATTAACTGTCAATTTGCGACATGGTGTAGGACATGATTGGAGAAGAAAGGCTGGGGTGAGAGGTATGGTGTAGGACATGAGTGATGGGCTGGGGTGAGAGGTATGGTGTATGACATGATTGAAGTAGATGGGCTGGGGTGAGAGGTATGGTGTAGGACATGATTGGAGTAGATAGGCTGTGTGAGAGGAATGGCGTAGGACATGATTGGAGTAGATGGGCTGGGGTGAGAGGTATGGTATAGGACATGATTGGAGTAGATGGGTTGGGGTAAGAGGTATGGTGTAGGACATGATTGGAGTAGATTGGCTGGGGTGAGAGGTATGGTGTAGGGCATCAGTGGAGTAGATTGGCTGGGGTGAGAGGTATGGTGTAGGGCATCAGTGGAGTAGATTGGCTGGGGTAGGAGAGGTATGGTATAGGGCATGAATGAGTGGAATAGATGGGCTGGGGTGAGAGGTATGGTGTACTATATGATATATATATATATATATATATATATATATATATATATATATATATATATATATATATATATCTATATATATACATATATCGATAATAACAACTCATTAATTTAGTTGTTGAAAAAGAAAACACATTTACTTAATAGCATATGACCATCTATCATCCCAATCTCTCACCTTTAAACACAAAACACAATTTCTTGTCGCAATTCACCTTTACTAAGCTCTTGTACTAATAGAAAACAACTTTATTTTTCAATTTCATTATTGTCTGTTTGGCATTAAGAAAAAATTGTCAATCGCTTTGGTAATTATACGGAATTCACGAACACTCATTCATTTAGATTTCTGTGACGCAAAGATGAGCGACTTGGACATCTAACTATAGGTTAGTGGGTCGAAGCCATCCGGAGACGCTGATTTCTTAAATTAATTTTCAAATTTTAAATTACGAACGAGGAAGGAAAATTAATAGGAGTAGATGGGCTGGGGTGAGAGGTATGGTGGAGGACATGATTGGAGTTTAGGATAATGTCCTCACAAACAAATAACCGTATATACGTTTATAACAAACATCACACGCAAAGAACTAAAAGCAGTTATAAAATGATGTCTTTTATAACATGTGCGAAAAGGCTGTTCGGACGGAAATGACGTAAAGTTACCACCTTGTTAAACCGCGTGCATAAATCAGTGATTCACTTTTAGTTGAGGGATTTATCTTTTGTCGAGTGTGACACAGCTGTTTTAAAAAGACGTTCAGTTTGTGTGATAGGAAGCAACTAAAATCCATTAGGTGGCTTAGTCTCACATTGATTTTCTTCTACGTCAGTCATGGCGTCATTTCCTGTTGAACACAACGCATGATAAACAAAAATGGCTACATGTACAGAAATATGAGTAAATTTGATTTGTGACAGCTTGTTTAAGGTTGTTGGCGGCAGCGTCAAGAGAACGGGAGGGTTGATCTGAGAATGCAATCCCGAGGCCAATGATTGTAAAGAGGGGCATGAGCGACAGAAGAAAAATAGCTTGTAAGTGCCTTTTCAGACTCTACAAGGGCCGTAGTCTGGAGGAGGGTGGTTGGGGTAGAGCTGGTTGTAATCGGAGACGATATTTTTGTGCAAGGGAAGGATGAAGTTTAAACAGGGTCATATACGGTTGAGAGAATGCGCGGCAAGTGCCAGTGAAACACAAGATGAGAAGCAGACGCAGGAGATGGGTAGGACACACATTGAGAACAAGTGTTAATAGCATTATCAGGCAGTTCTTGTACTGGAACCCCCAGGTAAGAGAGGAAGAGAAAGATAAAAAGAAAACACACGGAGAAGAGAACTGAAGACAGACATGAACGGGATGACGAAGATATCAAAAGACCTTGACCTGATGACACAAGATGGGAAAAAAAGGTCAAGGATCCCGTTACACGCCTTTTGAGGCAGATTGGGAATTTGGTGTTAGGCCTGTATTTTCTTGACCATCGGCACACTAGGGGTGATGTTGTCAGCATCACGCCGGCCGCCTTAACCTTCCCAGAATTGTTCTGGTACCCAATTCATGAGGCTGGGTCGACCCTGGAGCCGTTTGCGGTCTAAAAAATCCCACCTCAACTGGGGATCGAACCATGGACCACCGAGCTAGGAAGCCAGTGCACTAACCACTGCGCCAACGCGGCTCCCCAAGATGGGAAGACTTAGCGTAAGTTTGTTGAAGGTCTATACTTCTTTGGGAGATGAAAGTCATGATGATGATAATAATATAGGTGGTTGAGGAGGCGTGGCAGTATTATGAATATCATCTTCACCATCATTGTCTTTCTCGCTGCTCTTTATTGAGCACATAACCACCGCCACAGCTGGGCTCATGGAAGGCTCATGGAAGCCTAGACCAAATCATGCATGTGCTCTTTCTGGAGTTGTGTCTGTAGCGATTTATTTTTTAGGATAATGTTGCCAGCGCTATGTACAACCTTACAGACAGAGTTTAGGATAATGTTGCCAGGTCAATGTACAACCTTACAGACAGAGTTTAGGAGAATGTTGCCAGAGCTATGTACAACCTTACAGACAGAGTTTAGGATAATGTTGCCAGCTCTATGTACAACCTTACAGACAGAGTTTAGGATAATGTTGCCAGCGCTATGTACAACCTTACAGACAGATTTTAGGAGAATGTTGCCAGAGCTATGTACAACCTTACAGACAGAGTTTAGGATAATGTTGCCAGGTCAATGTACAACCTTACAGACAGAGTTTAGGATAATGTTGCCAGAGCTATGTACAACCTTACAGACAGATTTTAGGAGAATGTTGCCAGAGCTATGTACAACCTTACAGACAGATTTTAGGATAATGTTGCCAGCGCTATGTACAACCTAACAGACAGAGTTTAGGATAATGTTGCCAGCGCTATGTACAACCTTACAGACAGACTTTAGGAGAATGTTGCCAGCCCTATATACAACCTTACAGACAGATTTTAGGATAATATTGCCAGGCCAATGTACAACCTTACAGACAGATTTTAGGAGAATGTTGCAAGGCCAATGTACAACCTTACAGACAGATTTTAGGATAATGTTGCCAGGCCAATGTACAACCTTACAGACAGATTTTAGGATAATGTTGCCAGGCCAATGTACAACCTCACAGACAGATTTTAGGATAATGTTGCCAGCGCTATGTACAACATTACAGACAGATTTTAGAATAATGTTGTCAGCCGTATGCACAACCTCACAGACAAATATCAGCAATTTTGAATTATTCGCATCTTGCAACATGCTCAATGGGGCAGTCAGCTTATTCTTTCTCTGTCTCCTCAGATACCTCCAGGAACCACAAGTGACAATATAATGATAAGGATGAGGACATAATGTCTTGAGACCGAGAACTTCACTTAGGGCGTAGATGTTAGAGCAGCATGATATCCTATCAGCTTCTTTCTTTTGGCCTGGTTCCAGTCCAGTTCCCGGTCCTTCAGAGATTGTTAATGTTGTCCTCCCAGCTAACTCTGGGTTGTCCTGGAGGTCTGGATCCTTGGCTCCTGGCTTCCCATGTTTATCGTGGTAGCCAGTCTTCTCCCATTCTGCAGACATGGCCACACCATCGCAACTGGGACTGTTACTCTTGCCTTTACTGGGGTTGGAGTGAATAAGAAATGGAGGAATTTGAAAATAGGATTCTGAGGAAGATGAGACGTACAGAAGAAAAGAACTGAAAATGAAACGTCTATCCATCTATATATCTGTCTGTCTCTCTGTCCGTCCTCCCGTCGTCTGTCTGCATTTTCGTTCATCTTCTATCCATACTTCTGTATACTTGTCTGTCCATCTTTCGATCACTCATTCATTAACTCAACCAGTCTGTCTTTTTGCCTATTAGTCTTTCTTTAAATGAATCTATCTGTCTGCCTGTTTATGAATCTGCCTTGTTTACCTATGAAGTAATAAATCCAACTTGAGATCTTTGTGAATACTTATGAATATATCTTTCTGTCTACCTGCGAAATAAACTGTGTCTGTTAATAAAGCCTTCAGTCTCTCCTCCTATTTGTCATTAGTCTATCTGTCTATTTATCAGGTTACTTGTCTTTCTCTCTCGCTGTCTATTGAATTGTCTGTCCTTCTACCTACCTGCTTATTTGTCTGCCAGTCTCGCTATCTATTTATTTGTCTGTTTGTCTGTTTAATTATCTGTTGGTCTATCTGTTAGTTTGTTTATCTGTCTACCTGTTTATTAGCTTGTCTATCTGTTAATTTATCTCTACTTATCTGTCTGTCTATTTGTTAATCTATCTATCTGTCAACCTGTTAATTTGTCTGTCTATCTGTTTATTTGTCTGTCTCTTTATCTTTCTGTTTATTAGTCATTCTATCTATCTATCTATCTATCTATCTATCTATCTATCTATCTATCTATCTATCTATCTATCTATCTATCTATCTATCTATCTATCTATCTATCTATCTATCTATCTATCTATCTATCTATCTATCTATCTATCTATCTATCTATCTATCTATCTATCTATCTATCTATCTATCTATCTATCTATCTATCTATCTGTTGCGTACAGTTTCGCTGAGTTTATAATTTGTTAAATGTACCTGTTTAGTTTGGAGACATTATTTTTTAGATTCCTGATCAAAGGGGTATTACTCATGTTTTACTTGGGTTGAATTCAACAGTGGTTGTTATCCCATTTGTTTTTAACCTAGCGGTCTAATATTAGAACCGATGCCTGGTTGCCTGACCATATATGGCTTGAATGGTCAGCTTTTCTCGGAATGTTTGCAACTAGAACCGATGTCTTAATACCTGACCATATATGGCTTGAATGGTCAGTCATTTCCTAGTATGTGTTTAACATCGCCTACCTGAGTTTAGCTCAGAGGGTCTAGCGTCTATCGACGCATGCGCAAGTTTTTGGTGGCGCGTTAAGAAAGACTTCCGATCTGGAGTCGAGCTGTGTTTTTCAGAGTGTCAAGACGTGCTTTTGGCGTCTTCGATCTGGCTTTAAGCCTGGGGAAGGAAAGTCCTCTGTGTGTGAGACCAAGATGTCTAAAGATTGTTCCCCCATTATATATTTCTATGCGTCTAGGAGACGAGTGTGTTTATTAGTGTTATTCTGAAGGGATGACAAGGTAAATTATCCTTTGATTCATTTTCCTCTATTATCAGAATCACGTATAACATTTATTTACCAGCTCAGTGACTTTTCCCTGGGCGGGAAAGAGTCCTTCGAGGATACGAGAGTTTGAGCTCACGAATTATGTTGACATTATTTGCTTAGGGCCTGTATATGCCCAAAGAACATTATATTATCATATTGGACAGGGTCTGACCCACCTTGTTTGCTAAGGAATACCACAGAGGCCATTGTACCTAGAGGCCTGCCATATTTTGCGGCCTGCTGTATACTAGACAATGTATCTGACTTGCTGATGTCAGAATAGAGTTGGTTTAAACTCATATTTAAAGACCCGCTGGCAATGCGGGGTATTTTTGCTGTGGCTGTAGGAAGAGAGTTAGATGGAAGTCAGCATCATATATGCACAGCTTACTGATGAACTGTTGATGCAAACTGTACTAAACTGTCGTCATGTTTACAATGTTCCTGAGTTTTGTCAAATGACTATGTCCTGATGTCGGCGTCTCTTGTAATCGTACTGCATTAAAGTATTGTAAAGTTAGCTGCTGTTAACAACGTTCTCTGACTTCTACATGTGGTTGAGTGGGTGTATCGTGCCATTGTCCAAGAGCCTATACACATTCGCGTCCATCATCTTATCTGATGTCTGCTCACCCACACATCATGTCAACCACACATTTCTACGATCACTACACATCTGAGAGCCTGTACGTTTGAGAGAGAGTCTTCATTACACCCTGTCATTGCCTCAACACCTGGTGACCTATGTTCACATCATTGTACTGCCTGGGTTGACCTGACCCCTACTCACATGTACAGCACTGTTACATTATGATGGACAGAATACACACTGCAACACTATCTATCTATCTATCTATCTATCTATCTATCTATCTATCTATCTATCTATCTATCTATCTATCTATCTATCTATCTATCTATCTATCTATCTATCTATCTGTCTGTCTGTCTGTCTGTCTGTCTGTCTGTCTGTCTGTCTGTCTGTCTGTCTGTCTGTCTGTCTGTCTGTCTGTCTGTCTGTCTGTCTGTCTGTCTGTCTGCTTGCCTGCCTGCCTGCCTGTCTGTCTGTCTTTCTGTCTGCCCGTCCGTCCGCTCTGTGTCTGTCTGTATCTGCCTGCCACCTACCTACCGACCTACCTATCTGTCTGTCTGTCTGTCTATCAATCCATCTGTCCGTCTGTCTGGTTATATGTCTGTCTGTTTACCTGTCTGTCTGTCGATATATCTATTTATTTGCTTTTGTTAAGGTCTATGCATGTCAGCGTCACAACATGAGAGAACAGGCGCAGATAAACAGATAGGGCACAACAGTGACACAAACTGGTCACGAAACGTAATGATCTAAGACATGCGCAGGAAGTCAAACAGTTTACCAAAACAACACGAGGGATACGGTCAGAGTACCA
The DNA here is from genome assembly GCA_024509875.1 of Oreohelix idahoensis. Classification (NCBI taxonomy): domain Eukaryota; kingdom Metazoa; phylum Mollusca; class Gastropoda; order Stylommatophora; family Oreohelicidae; genus Oreohelix; species Oreohelix idahoensis. Next base: position 85,852 of record JAMPIV010012251.1, read on the forward strand.
ACGGGGAAATTCTGTAACAACTATGATGCAGAAATCCAGGCAATCAAGGTGGCAACTGAGAAACTGTTGAAGACCAATCTCGGTCCACAGCCTGTAGTATTCCTGACAGATGCAAGATCAGCACTCCAAGCACTTCAGTCCAGAAAATTGCCAGGTATACAAGCCCTACTTTCTGTACTGTGCAACCAGTGCAGGGTCGCCATGCAATGGATACCGTCTCATTGTGGAATACCAGGAAACAAGAGAGCAGACCGACTGGCAGATGAGCAACCGGATGTACCAGTTACGTACCATCAGAAGAAAAAGATGATCAAATCAATCAGAAAGCCACCAACACCAACGCAGGATGACTACCAAGCTATGAACAGATCAGAACAAATAGTCATTCTGCGCCTCAGAACAGGACACAACCGACTCCGCAGCCACATGTATACAAAATTCAAGATTGGCAATTCAGCCATGTGTACATGTGGACAGGCACCCCAGACTGCGGAGCACGTACTTCGAGATTGCCCCGAATATGATATATTGAGGCAAACCCACTGGCCCAGAGAAACAACACTGGAAGCAAAACTATACGGACCTCTGTATGAACTACAAAAGACAGTGAAGTTTATGCAAGAAACAACATTGCAGATATAGACAATATATTTCAAGCGAACGAAAGAAGAAGAAGAAGTAAAACAGTTGAATTACGTGTGCCACAGTCAACCGTCAGGATGACGTAAAGAAAGATTGCCTTCAGGGAGGCAGATAAAAATAGCAACACAGATGAGAGAGTGAAAGAAAAAGATTAGGGGCAAGTGTGCAGGCAGTTGAAAAGACGGGTATAAATGAAAGAAAAACAATGAAATAATGAGGTAATTACTAGCTCTGATTTTGAAAAAGAACAAATCAGAGGTGAAGCAGAAGATGTGGAATCAGTAAGAGAAAAAAGAAAGAAGAGTTAAAAGAATGGATGTTTTTGGGGTTTTTTCCCCCCAGAAAATATCCGTTGGCAACGAAGACGTGTCAAATAGGGCCATTTAAAAAAAATAAAGATAGAAACATTTGGATCTTCTTTCCTGTCAAATTTTGGGAGCCGGAGAGACTGACGGAAAGTGAAAAATAAACAAATTGCGAATGACAGAGATAAATAGTATTAGAACCTGCGGAACACTGCACGAGATCAACAAAATGGCTTTCATTGCTTTTGGCATTTGCATGGAAATCAAGTCCAATATAAAAATAATCTTCCACTCAAATGTCATGTCAATCCTATTGTATGGCTGTGAAACATGGAGAACAACAAACACAATAATGAAGAAGCTACAGACTTTCATAAATGGGTGCTTGTGTAGAATTGTAGTGGATTGATGGTATTGTATGATGGTGATATTACTAAGTGTGATGCATGAGGTCAGCTGTGAAGGCTCCTGAGATAAAATGTAGCTGTGAATTGTCAGAAGGCCCTTCTTGCTACCACTACGACCTCACACCTATCTTTTTTTACTAATGAATGTGGCTACGTTAAATGTCTACGGTAATGATATGTAATGTGTTGTGGTAGTTTACATACACACACAGATATTTACTAAGTCTAATAATATTAATAAATGTTATAATACACTGAACTAACTCAAGTGTGTAAAATTTTGATAGTAATTTTCTTTAAATTTATTTGTTCTGAACCAAGGTTTTATTTTGGCCAGAACATATGAAAGGTTTTGCAATTATGAAAGAAATGCATGAATATTACATAATAAATGCAAGGTGTGTACATATGTATGTTACTAGACTAGTTAATATTACTACTGTTTATAGTTGTAATCTATTGGGGAGAACATTTAATGGATGTGCTGTTGGGGTGGCCTCATCACTCCCTGTCCATGGTGACTACACATTGTCCAGTTATTGGATGGAATTTTTATGGGTGTGTGATAAAGGGGGTTTCGTTATTATATAGGGGAGGCCGATAAGGTTGAACTGGTTTAGAGCTGGTTATGTATTTTGTTCAATCGCGAATGCGTGCTTCGTCCGGTTATCATCTTGGAGTAAGGGTCAACGTTATATTGATTAATCATTTGTTGAATGTCCAAGAATACATTCGTTCCCTTCGGAGCTCATCATATAGATACATATTTTTCCTATCAGAAGAGTTCTTCATTTGCATAATCATCAACATTGGCAAATGCAGCAAATAGCTGTAACGTATCGATGTGATAAAGTCCTCAATTCAGAGTCCATGAATTTATTTACAGTTCACACATAAGACATTCACGTAGGTACACGTTCAGATATAGTTCATATATAGTTCATTAGGAATTACATGCATAGTATTCATGTCCGTCCGTGTCAAAACAATATGTCAGATGAACATCGTGGCTATATACGTGCGCTGTTGTAGTCAACAGCCAGAAATGAGCACATGAGTTCTTGACATCTACAATTTGAATCATAATACGATTCTCCTTCCATTATCTAGTTTAATTTAATTAATCTCATACTTAGATTAATTTCCGAACTGACCCTGAAGTCTACATCGATTCATCTATATAATATAGGCTATATACTCAGCCTTATTTCCTTGGAAGAAATACAAGACACGACCTTCTTGCTTGACGGATAGCGTAACAAAGGCCCTGTAACCAAGTCACCCGGCGTGACCTTCCCAACGCGAATGCGTCATAATCTCCGCATATATTTCGCGTTCACTATACCGTAAAATATCGACATATTCTATAAATATTAATGACCCCTAAACGTTGCGCATGGGTAAACCCCAGCAGACGCCGTCATTTAAAATAACACCGTAACAGTGTGTTAGCAAATAAGTTGAGTTGGTGAATTCTCAGCAGACCAGGCGCTCACGTAGCTTGAATGTGTAGCTCTGGTGCTGAGATCTGGTGGCCCCACCTCTCCGTGCTTGGGGGCAATATTAGAAGTCTGGTGGCCCCACCTCTCCGTACTTGGGGGCAATATCAGAAGTATGGTGGCCCCACCTCTCCGTGCTTGGGGGCTATAATAGGCTGCTCTGACAAAATGTTACTGCACGGGTCCACTCTTGTAATATTCAACAACTCATTTGACACCGCATTGGTGCCAACTGAAACCCACAGCTCTGCAATCAAAGTATTAGTCATGTGTCAGAATTCCATCCTCTAACCATTTCTGGACACAACACTACACAACAACAACACCACATAGACGGGTCAGATCTTTCTGACCAAACAACACATCTTACCAAGTTGGTTTCACATAGGATAAGTTCTCCCAGACTACGTATTCTGAAATATGTTCATTAGCTTCCTGCCATAGAATAGGATAGGTGATATGTTTCACTGATCTCAACACCTGATCTGTCCTTCATAATCCTTGCTGGAGTTTATGTATTTTATTTGTCTCTAGACCCTAAACTGGGGCGGGGGGTCTAGAGCGAATCCTTACTTGTTGTAAGGGACAGATTATGCTATTGCAGTATCAAATCACTCGAAACCTTAAACAAATATTAAAATGTACAAAGAAATAATTTCAGTCTTACCAGAATTATGAATATAGAACACAGTTAAATGCTAGCAAAACTCAGCTGAGCTGCTGGCCGTAGTATGGCGTCCCTCTAAATATTTCAATAGCTTCTGGGAATTACACCACTTAATAATTCACTGTGTCTACTAGGACAACTTATAATGACTGGCACAAAATGCGCGTCTGAGCGCCGATAATATATTCATCTATGGCCAATCACTGCCTTTTATTTTTCAAATTCAAATATCCTACCAAAAAGTCATTTCAGTCATACCTCAGTCAAGTATGCCTTATTGTCTGTTGGTCCGTCCGTCTCTACTTGCGTTTCACAAAAAAAACACACTTGTTTTTTGAACCAACTCTGCCTTCCCCTACACAATTTTGCCCTTTAAAGTTATTTTTAGCCACAATTCACCATCCCACCCCGTCTCTTCATTCCAACTAGATTTTAGCACTTGCGTCTTCAAGGCCACAATTTTTTGAAAATTAGTGACATGTTTTATTTCAATGCAGTCGATCGTTGATATGAACAACACAGTCTTTTGTCAATATCTTTCTTATTATCTATCCGTCTGTATAAATGAAAGCATATTATTTCACTGCTCAAGATGGGCCATCCGGCCAGCTAGGTTTTATATTCCTAACATTATTATTAAGAAAAGTTACTTTTCAAATATTTTCTAGAATCTTCTGGAATGCGTTCATCACTGCATTCAAATAAACGGACTAAGTTATCGCAAAAGCGTCCAAAAAAATGACTGTGGCGTATAATATCCAAGGTCCCTTTTGTCGATTTCTTTACTTTATGTCAACTTGGGGAACGTGACTTTTTCCTCCTTTCCCCACCACTTGCGTCTTTTAGCCTTGCTAATTTCAAGCACGCGTTCAGTCAGATTTTTCCTTTTGATCTCCGTTCTCATCCCGTTCCGTTTTGCCTTCAAGTCTAACAATTTAATTTCCATGGCGGGTGATGACCCGCGGCGTGGGCGATCATGTATTCTAGCAGCTTACGCATTAGTTTTTATCCCCTACGTTGTATCATTGGAGATATTTTAACGTTGTATCACGGTTAATTTTGTGACACATCTCCCCACTTGAAAACATGCCTACGGCAAGTTCTAAAACCAGTGATACACATAGATAAAATCTCTCCTTACGCCTGCCATTACTCTAATTTTGATCACAGGGGTGCCGACTGAGGAAATCTGCACCGACATTCAATTTGCCTGGGATATATTGGATACTAAACTGATAAGGTTGAAGCAATAAAGACCACCTCAGCAATCTTGCGTTTTCATGCTTAGCCTGAGATAAGAATACGAGAGGCTGATGGTCCGTCTCGACCACAAAAGTCCTACCATACAGATAGATTTGAAACTTCTTTATTGCCCAGATTAACGCTAAACATTCTTTTTCGCTTGTGGAGTATCCTTGTTCCGCCTTATTCAATGTGCGGCTTGCATAAGCGACTGGTTTCAGTTCCCCATCAGGTGAAGATGATCTTTGCAACAAAGCCGCTCCGAGTCGTACATTTCTTGCATCGGTTCTTAAGACAAAGTCCTGTGTCAAATCAGGTAGTTTGAGAATAGGCTTGCTAGTGAGTTTTTCCTTTAAGTCTTGGAACGCTAATTCACTTTGCGCAGTCCAATTAATTTTATCTGGAAGTCCCTTGCGAGTCAGATCAGTCAGAGGAGCACAAATAGAGTTAAAATCTTTGATATATTTTTGATAAAATCCGCATAACGACACGAATGATCGCACATCCTTTTTTGTTTGTGGTCTAGGTGCTCTCTGCAGTTTTTCCAAGTTCTTGGGATCAGGGGTCATGCTACCCTGATATACAGTGTGTCCCAAGAATTCCAACTCTTTGCATCCAATGCAACATTTTGTTGGCCTAGCAGTCAAGTTCGCCTCCCTAAGCCTATTAAATAACATGTCTAGAGCTTCAATGTGTTCTTCAAATGTCTCTGTGGCGACGAGAATATCATCCATGAAATTCGTGATACATGGGTTATTCAGGGGATCCAACAATTTGCGCATCATCCTTGAAAATACACTCGGAGCATTTTTCAGTCCGAATGGTAACATGTTGAATTCATAATGTCCATCCGAAGTGCTAAAAGCCAAATAAGGTCTCACTTCAGGCTTCACTGGGATCTGGTAATAGCCTTTACTAAGATCCACCTTTGAAAAGTATTTTGCCTTGTTCAGTCTGGCAAATAACTGTTTTGTGTCTGGTAATGGATCCACTTGTCCTTCTGTGACAGCATTCAGTTTCCTGTAATCTATGCACAGTCTGTGTTCCCCAGACGGTTTTCTCAACAATACGACACTAGAGCTAAAAGATGATTCACTGTGTGAAATAATCCCCTCCTTCAACAAATAATCTATTTCTTCCTTCAATGCCTTCTCCTTCGCGAACGGAATAGAATAGGCTCTCATACAGATTGGGTTTGAGTCTACCAGTTTCATGTCATACTGTAGCAAATTTGTATGTCCTGGTTTATCTGTTAATACATCTGTATGTTCCTCCAGAACCTGTTGAACTCTCTCCCTCTGGTTTTTAGTCAGGTGCTTACTGACTTTTACCTGTGCTGCTGTTTCACAAGGATGTAATGGGTATTCATGTGAGGTGAGTGGTTCCTTTTGCATTTGAGTTGCGATAGCTAAGGTCAGTAAGGGGGTGCTTTCCTGGAGTGGTCTGTCCAGATACTTCTTTAACAGGTTTACATGATAAACTTTCTCCTTCCCCTTTTTGTCAATTTTATAGTTTGTTCTAGACACCTTCTCTAGAACCGTATATGGACCTTGCCATCCAATTTGTAATTTATTCTGGCTACCGGGTAGTAGAAGCAGCACCTTCTCTCCCACTGCCAGTTCTCTGTCCTTTGCCTTACTATTAAAATATGCTGCATGTTTCTTCCTGGCTTGTTTCAAATTATCATTTGCCAGTTTCCATCCAGCTTTCAAACGAGTGGTCAGTTCGTTCACGTATTGATAAGATGAGGTAACAGTCTCTTCCGCCTTCTCATCTGTCCAGGTCCTTAATAGGGCTTCTAATGGACCTTTTATTGGCCTCCCAAATAGCAGAGTTGCGGGAGCCATCCCGGTTGAACTATGTGGTACCTCCCGGTACGCAAACAATGCGGCGGGCAGGAATAATCCCACAGATCCGGTTTTTCGTGTGCCAGCTTTCTCAGGATAGAAATGAGAGTCCCGTTGAACCTCTCTACCTGGCCGTTCCCTTGCGGATGGTACGGACTACAATGAAAGTGTCTGGCTTGAAATAGCTTAAAAACTTCTTCCGTTAGTTTCCCCTTGAACTGAGAACCATTATCCGTCAAGATTTGATGCGGGAATCCTAATCTGGTAAATATTGTAAGTAGTGCCTCTGCTACATGTTTTGAATCAATTGATGGCAGGGCTACCGCCTCTCCCCACATAGAACAAGTGTCCACCAGAGTAAGGATGTAACTGTTCCTCCTCTTGGTCCGAGTGAGAGGTCCTACAATATCCACTGCAACCCTCTCAAAAGGTGTTCCCACTATGGGCATTTCCCCTAGAGTTGCAGGAGCAGTCCAGTGCTTTGGAGCTACCCTTTGACATTCTGGGCAGGATTTGACATATCTTTTTTATATCCTCCGTTATCCCTGGCCAGAAGTAATGACAAGCTATACGCTGTCCTGTGGCGCTGATCCCCATGTGACCACTGAAGGGAATCGCATGCCCGAGTTCCATCACTTTATCCCTATATGAAGTGGGAAGAACCAGCTGGTTGTGACCATTTGTTCCAGTTCCGGCCTTCCTGTATAAGAGTTTTTTCTTCATAAAATATTCCCCCTTGCTCGGAGGTGTGTGGCATTTGGGCAATTTTTTAAAACATGGCTTGAGTGTCCTATCCTCAGCCTGCGCCTTCCTCATCTCCTCTGGATGAGCATTTATAGGTTCACCTTCTTCCTCCTTCTTCTGTGACCTGGTCTGCACTGTCGCCATGATCACAGGTCTCTCGGGATTCCCCAAGAAGACGTATCTACACCCCAATATCAGAGGGTAGATTGGTTCATCTATCACTGCTGCTCTGATTTCTCCTTCCACATAGCGAGTTTTCACCGTTATCCTTGCGATGGGAAGTGTCATGAGTGGTATGTCCTTAGTCGCCCCTTGTATTTCCACTGTTTCTGTGGTATAATGACTTGGGTCCACTAGGCTAGACTTCACAACTGAATCATAATCCAAACCTGTATCATAAAGGCACCTTATGGTGACCCCATTACAAATAACATCCTCACAAACTGGGGGGTGATAAGGTTCCTGCTGTCCCTTAGGATTAACCTTTAATCTTTGAGTCCCCGACTTCATTGCAGCAATGTTTGAAGGTTTCCTTCTACAAAATTCGGTGTTATGGTTATCTTACTTGCACCATTTACACCATCTTTTTCCTTGGTTAAACGGTTTTCTTTCATTGGATTTTTGGTCATTGAACTGTGAGTTTCTGTCTCGGTAGTCATTTCTTGGCCGTTCAAAGTTTGTCCTACCTTTATTTCCCTGCTCTCTATTATCAAATTTATTAAATTGCTGTGGAGCTTTAAAATTGTCTATGTGCTTCTTTTTAGCCCCACTTACCTCTGCCTGGGCTGCCTGATACCTTTCAGCGACATTTAAAACCTCCCCCAACCTCTCTGCACCTTGTTCCATGAGAAATTTTCTCATGTCTGGAGCCATGGACTCTCTCAATTGCTCAATCATGATCATTTCTTTAAGATCTTGGGTCTTCCCCAGAGCAGTCCATTTCTCCAAATAGGTTTCTAGTCTGGCAGAGAATTGGTGGTATGTCTCCCCAGACAACAGTTTGGCATTTCTAAATTTCTTACGATAAAATTCCCCATTTTTTTCGTACCTCAATAACAAAGCCTGCTTTAACATGTCATAATTCTCCTGGTCTTCTCTGTTCATTTTTGCGAAGACTTCGTAAGAAGTACCTCTCAGTCCCTGTTATAGCTTTAAACTCCACCTCTCTCTCTCTAACCCATATGTAGTAGCTAATAACTCAAAACGTCCTAGGTACCCCTCTATGTCATCGTCTTTTTCAACAAAATGGTCTAAATGAAACCCCATAGCTGATGTTGAGGCTCCCAGACTGGGCGTAGCATCTGAGGCAAAAGGGCTGGCACCATTTTCAGGAGCCTGGCCTTGTAGCTCCAGCTCCCTTAGTCGTAATTCGTGCTCCCTTTGCAACCTTCTATCTTCTGCCTCCCTTTCGGCCTTTTTATCTTCTGCCTCCCTTTGCTGTCGTTTGTCTTCTGCCTCAATCTGCAGCCTCTTAATTTCTCTATCAGCCTCAATTTGTAACCTCTTCTCTTTAGCCAACCTTTCAGACTCTAATTTTCTTTCAGCCTCTTTTTCTAACCTTCTTTCTTCCCGTTCAATATACTTATCACATTCAGCCGTTACATATTGAATTAAAATCTGACCATCCATTCCCATCTCCTTTGCCGTCAGCACAGCAGCTGATCTGAATTTGGCCAGCTCCGCCATACTTTTTAAACAAATCTAGCAATGTGCAAGATAAAATTTCCAACCACTAAAGTACTTCTAATTACTCTAGTCTAAAATAATTCTAATTAATTAATTAACTACCACTGGCTGCGAAGATTCACCAACTTTTATTTTCAGGGACACTTTTAATTTTAAGGGACACTTTTAATTTTTATAATGTGTTCCCCTAATCTAATTCTCCCCCCCCCCCCCCCCCCCCCCCCCCCCCCCCCCCCCCCCCAGGAGATCCTAATATACTTAATGGGCTAATTATCCCGGGACAAAGAGACCCCAATATATGTAGTGGATTGATGGTATTGTATGATGGTGATATTACTAAGTGTGATGCATGAGGTCAGCTGTGAAGGCTCCTGAGATAAAATGTAGCTGTGAATTGTCAGAAGGCACTTCTTGCTACCACTACGACCTCACACCTATCTTTTTTTTACTAATTTTTTTTTTTTTTTTTTTTTTTTTTTTTTTGCGTTCGACCGCTAATACTCGAGGCGAAATCTCAGGTTATTATTTTTATGTCTAACCTGACATTGATTTTACGTGAGTATCCCTTTATTTCTTGTACAGAGACAGGTGTCCCTCGCCATTCAGGCAAATACTCGCCGATTTCGGAGGTACCCATTGCAGCTGGGTCGGCTCAGGAGCCGCCAGTCCCTGGTCGACGACACTCCTTCAAATGTCCTCGCCAGGTCTCGAGTTAATCCAGTCCAAATCCCGGTCGACGAAAAATATTTTTACTAATGAATGTGGCTACGTTAAATGTCTAGGGTAATGATATGTAATGTGTTGTGGTAGTTTACATACACACACAGATATTTACTAAGTCTAATAATATTAATAAATGTTATAATACACTGAACTAACTCAAGTGTGTAAAATTTTGATAGTAATTTTCTTTAAATTTATTTGTTCTGAACCAAGGTTTTATTTTGGCCAGAACATATGAAAGGTTTTGCAATTATGAAATAAATGCATGAATATTACATAATAAATGCAAGGTGTGTACATATGTATGTTACTAGACTAGTTAATATTACTACTGTTTATAGTTGTAATCTATTGGGGAGAACATTTAATGGATGTGCTGTTGGGGTGGCCTCATCACTCCCTGTCTATGGTGACTACACATTGTCCAGTTATTGGATGGAATTTTTATGGGTGTGTTAGCAAATAAGTTGAGTTGGTGAATTCTCAGCAGACCAGGCGCTCACGTAGCTTGAATGTGTAGCTCTGGTGCTGAGATCTGGTGGCCCCACCTCTCCGTGCTTGGGGGCAATATTAGAAGTCTGGTGGCCCCACCTCTCCGTACTTGGGGGCAATATCAGAAGTATGGTGGCCCCACCTCTCCGTGCTTGGGGGCTATAATAGGCTGCTCTGACAAAATGTTACTGCACGGGTCCACTCTTGTAATAATCAACAACTCATTTGACACCGCATTGGTGCCAACTGAAACCCACAGCTCTGCAATCAAAGTATTAGTCATGTGTCAGAATTCCATCCTCTAACCATTTCTGGACACAACACTACACAACAACAACACCACATAGACGGGTCAGATCTTTCTGACCAAACAACACATCTTACCAAGTTGGTTTCACATAGGATAAGTTCTCCCAGACTACGTATTCTGAAATATGTTCATTAGCTTCCTGCCATAGAATAGGATAGGTGATATGTTTCACTGATCTCAACACCTGATCTGTCCTTCATAATCCTTGCTGGAGTTTATGTATTTTATTTGTCTCTAGACCCTGAACTGGGGCGGGGGGTCTAGAGCGAATCCTTACTTGTTGTAAGGGACAGATTATGCTATTGCAGTATCAAATCACTCGAAACCTTAAACACATATTAAAATGTACAAAGAAATAATTTCAGTCTTACCAGAATTATGAATATAGAACACAGTTAAATGCTAGCAAAACTCAGCTGAGCTGCTGGCCGTAGTATGGCGTCCCTCTAAATATTTCAATAGCTTCTGGGAATTACACCACTTAATAATTCACTGTGTCTACTAGGACAACTTATAATGACTGGCACAAAATGCGCGTCTGAGCGCCGATAATATATTCATCTATGGCCAATCACTGCCTTTTATTTTTCAAATTCAAATATCCTACCAAAAAGTCATTTCAGTCATACCTCAGTCAAGTATGCCTTATTGTCTGTTGGTCCGTCCGTCTCTACTTGCGTTTCACAAAAAAAACACACTTGTTTTTTGAACCAACTCTGCCTTCCCCTACACAATTTTGCCCTTTAAAGTTATTTTTAGCCACATTTCTCCATCCCACCCCGTCTCTTCATTCCAACTAGATTTTAGCACTTGCGTCTTCAAGGCCACAATTTTTTGAAAATTAGGACATGTTTTATTTCAATGCAGTCGGTCGTTGATATGAACAACACAGTCTTTTGTCAATATCTTTCTTATTATCTATCCGTCTGTATAAATGAAAGCATATTATTTCACTGCTCAAGATGGGCCATCCGGCCAGCTAGGTTTTATATTCCTAACATTATTATTAAGAAAAGTTACTTTTCAAATATTTTCTAGAATCTTCTGGAATGCGTTCATCACTGCATTCAAATAAACGGACTAAGTTATCGCAAAAGCGTCCAAAAAATGACTGTGGCGTATAATATCCAAGGTCCCTTTTGTCGATTTCTTTACTTTATGTCAACTTGGGGAACGTGACTTTTTCCTCCTTTCCCCACCACTTGCGTCTTTTAGCCTTGCTAATTTCAAGCACGCGTTCAGTCAGATTTTTCCTTTTGATCTCCGTTCTCATCCCGTTCCGTTTTGCCTTCAAGTCTAACAATTTAATTTCCATGGCGGGTGATGACCCGCGGCGTGGGCGATCATGTATTCTAGCAGCTTACGCATTAGTTTTTATCCCTACGTTGTATCATTGGAGATATTTTAACGTTGTATCACTGTTAAGTTTGTGACAAGAATACAAGAATTTGAATGGTATGACAAGGTCACCAGTGTGGAACTGATGACAAGGTCACCAGTGTGGAACTGATGACAAGGTCACCAGTATGGAACTGATGACAAGAATTAGACAAACACCAGTAGAATTATAGATGGGAAAAAGATGCTGGCGAAGGATGCGCCACATTGAGAAAACCTGTTGATAGTACTACAAGGCAGTCCTTGTGCTAGAACCACAATGATAACAAAGGTAGGGGTAGACAGACAAAACACACGGAGAAGAAAGCTGGAGACAGACATTAATGAGACAGACATGGATGAGATAGACATAGATGAGACAGACATGAATAAGGCAGACATGAATAAGGCAGACATGAATGAGGCAGACATGAATGAGACAGACATGAATGAGACAGACATGAATGAGGCAGACATGAATGAGATAGACATGGATGAGACAGACATGAATAAGGCAGACATGAATGAGACAGACATGAATGAGACAGACATGAATGAGACAGACATAGATGAGACAGACATGAATGAGATAGACATGGATGAGACAGACATGAATGAGACAGACATGAATGAGACAGACATGAATGAGACAGACATGAATGAGGCAGACATGAATGAGATAGACATGGATGAGACAGACATGAATAAGGCAGACATGAATGAGACAGACATGAATGAGACAGACATGAATGAGACAGACATAGATGAGACAGACATTAATGAGATAGACATGGATGAGACAGACATGAATGAGGCAGACATGAATGAGACAGACATGAATGAGGCAGACATGAATGAGGCAGACATCAATGTGACATACATGGATGAGACAGACATGAATGAGACAGACATGAATGAGACAGACATGGATGAGACAGACATGAATGAGGCAGACATGAATGTGACATACATGGATGAGACAGACATGAATGAGACAGACATGAATGAGACAGACATAGATGAGACAGACATGAATGAGACAGACACGGATGAGACAGACATGAATGAGACAGACATGAATAAAACAGACATGAATGAAACATACATGGATGAGGCAGACATGAATGAGACAGACATGAATGAGACGTACATGAATGAGACAGACATGGATGAGACAGACATGAATGAGACAGACATGAATGAGACAGACATGAATGAGACAGACATAGATGAGACAGACATGAATGAGACAGACATGAATGAAACAGACATAAATGAAACAGACATGAATGAGGCAGACATGAATATGACATACATGGATGAGACAGACATGAATGAGACAGACATGAATGAGGCAGACATGAATGTGACATACATGGATGAGACAGACATAAATGTGACATACATGAATGTGACATACATGGATGAGACATGAATGAGACAGACATGGATGTGACATACATGGATGAGACAGACATGAATGAGACAGACATGAATGAGACAGACATGAATGTGACATACATGGATGAGGCAGACATGAATGAGACAGACATGAATGAGACAGACATGAATGAGACATACATGGATGAGACAGACATGAATGAGACAGACATGAATGTGACATACATGGATGAGACAGACATGAATGAGACAGACATGAATGTGACATACATGGATGAGACAGACATGAATGAGACAGACATGAATGAGACAGACATGAATGTGACATACATGGATGAGACAGACATGAATGAGGCAGACATGAATGTGACATACATGAATGAGACAGACATGAATGTGACATACATGAATGAGACAGACATGAATGTGACATACATGGATGAGACAGACATGAATGAGACAGACATGAATGTGACATACATGGATGAGACAGACATGAATGTGACATACATGGATGAGACAGACATGAATGTGACATACATGGATGAGACAGACATGAATGTGACATACATAAATGAGACAGACATGAATGTGACATACATGGTTGAGACAGACATGAATGAGACAGACATGAATGTGACATACATGGATGAGACAGACATGAATGAGGCAGACATCAATGTGACATACATGAATGAGACAGACATGAATGAGACAGACATGAATGAGACAGACATGAATGAGACAGACATGGATGAGACAGACATGAATGAGACAGACATGAATGAGACAGACATGAATGAGACAGACATGGATGAGACAGACATGAATGAGACAGACATGAATGAGACAGACATGAATGAGGCAGACATGAATGAGACAGACATGAATGAGACAGACATGAATGAGACAGACATGAATGAAACAGACATGAATGAGACAGACATGAATGAGACAGACATGAATGAGACAGACATGAATGAGACAGACATGAATGAGACAGACATGAATGAGACAGACATGAATGAGACAGATATGGATGAGACAGACATGAATGAGACAGACATGAATGAGACAGACATGAATGAGACAGACATGAATGAGGCAGACATGAATGAGGCAGACATGAATGAGACAGACATGAATGAGACAGACATGAATGAGGCAGACATGGACAGATTCTTGAGCTGATGGCACGGGCATGAAGACTGTTATATGTTTGTTGAAGTCCTGATGTCGTTGTGGCCCCGTATCCTTTACGTAGAGGAAAATATGATATTATCACCAACGTGCCTGGGCTCGGATCGCACACTCACTGGCGGTAAGGCTACAGAAGTTCCGCTCATGCAGACCGACATTAGCCCTAGTGAAGTGTGACTTACAGGATGGTAATGAAAAAATAAATAATTCAGGGTGACAAAGATTGATTATCCTATAAAGAATGACTACGCCAGGGGCAGGAGGGTGCAAAACGGGATACTACACAGACTTACATGCAGACAGACAAATTCAAAGATAGATAGATAGATAGATAGATAGATAGATAGATAGATAGATAGATAGATAGATAGATAGATAGATAGATAGATAGATAGATAGATAGATAGATAGATACACAGACATTAGAAAGTAGATAGGCAGACAGGCAGATAAACATCTTTCTACCTATCAACCAATCAATTTATGTATTAGTTTATCAGTTTATCCATCAATAAATTAATGGCTATTTTCTCTATGTCCGTCTACTTTCCGCCTTTCCGTCAGTCTGTCCGTCCGTCTGTCTTCCCATATAAATTAAAGTCTCTGTCTATACATGTATCTACGTCTATTTATCTACCCATCCCAGCTACTGTCAACTCATTTCTTATAATACTGTTACCCACCAACTTGTGTTTGTAAAGCACAACCCAAGACTTACTTCAAATACAATCATTTCTTTTGCCCTGACATTTCTAGTTTGCTTAATTAACTTTCATACAGAAATGTCTTCCATAAAATATATATATCTAAATATCAGCTTTACGAACTTTCCCTGCATCGGATTAAATATAACCACACGTATTACAAAAAATGAATACCGTATACATTCGTTCATACTTTCGTATAGACCGAAGTTTGACGTCTGCGTTTGCTATGGTTGTCAAAGCGTTACAGGATTGGATATATATTTGTTTCCCAAAGCCTTCGGGTTGTTGGGTGGGTTTAATTCTGTTAGGAAAGACGGATAATACGAGAAATATGAAAAGTCTGGGTAGCGTTTCAATTTTTATTATTGAATTTAAGTGCAAAAGCTTATCACGAGATTAAAGGTCTAATGAAGACTGTATATAGTCCAGAATCGTGCGAAAAGATATTGGTTAGATATTTTTAGAGTTGAGTAGAAAATGAAAATTGAAATGGGAAAGTTGAATTCTAGGATTTATAAAGAGCGCAGTAGAAATAGCAGCACTGGTCAAAGAAAGTTGATGTTAAGATCATGTTTGTTCTAATCAGTGGCGTACGAAGAGGAGGTGTGAGGGGGAGAGTCCGCCAGGGTGACAGCCAGGAGGGAGGGGGCTTTCATTGGATACTATTATGACAGTGTATACAATTTACTTATCTACTTGTAAGCATAATAGATTTGTCGGTGTGTTTATTATATTCTTTTGTGTTTGGAAAAGGGGGGGGGGGGGGAGAGAAGGGGAGAAGAGAGAGAGAAAGAGAGAAGATACCAATGGAAGGATCCGACCCCTGTTCCAAATACTTTAAGTACGCCCCTCATTCTGATAATGTTTTGGATATAAAAAGGAAAAAAAGAAAGAAAGAAAGATAAATGGTATTAAAGTAAGTTTTACAAATGAACAATACACCAAAAAAACACGAAACGTTTGGGAATTAATGTTCGTCAGTCAGTCAGGAACAACAAACAAAGATGAGCAATTTAGAAAATGTTTGAGACAATCACAATGGAGGCAGTAGACAAGCGGACAAAAAGAACTGATTATAAATAATTATTTAACGAACAAACATACTCAACAAGAAATAATTATTTAACGAACAAACATACTCAACAAGAAATAATTATTTAACGAACAAACATACTCAAAAAGAAATAATTATTTAACGAACAAACATACTCAACAAGAAATAATTATTTAACGAACAAACATACTCAACAAGAAATAATTATTTGGCAAATTAATTGTAAAGGAAATGTATCATCTACATACTTCCGCTCCCTAAGAACCATAGGCCATCAACAAACTTATATCAGGTCTTCCTGTCCTGTGCCATCCGCTCAAGGTCTGTCCATGTTTTCTTCCTCCCCTTCCTGTCATACCATTTCACATTCTTGTCTCCATGTTTTCGTTTTGTGTGTGTGTGTGTGTGTGTGTGTGTGTGTGTGTGTGTGTGTGTGTGTGTGTGTGTGTGTGTGTGTGTGTGTGTGTGTGTGTGTGTGTGTGTGTGTGTGTGTGTGTGTGTGTGTGTGTGTGTGTGTGTGTGTGTGTGTGTGTGTGTGTGTGTGTGTGTGTGTGTGTGTGTGTGTGTGTGTGTGTGTGTGTGTGTGTGTGTGTGTGTGTGTGTGTGTGTGTGTGTGTGTGTGTGTGTGTGTGTGTGTGTGTGTGTGTGTGTGTGTGTGTGTGTGTGTGTGTGTGTGTGTGTGTGTGTGTGTGTGTGTGTGTGTGTGTGTGTGTGTGTGTGTGTGTGTGTGTGTGTGTGTGTGTGTGTGTGTGTGTGTGTGTGTGTGTGTGTGTGTGTGTGTGTGTGTGTGTGTGTGTGTGTGTGTGTGTGTGTGTGTGTGTGTGTGTGTGTGTGTGTGTGTGTGTGTGTGTGTGTGTGTGTGTGTGTGTGTGTGTGTGTGTGTGTGTGTGTGTGTGTGTGTGTGTGTGTGTGTGTGTGTGTGTGTGTGTGTGTGTGTGTGTGTGTGTGTGTGTGTGTGTGTGTGTGTGTGTGTGTGTGTGTGTGTGTGTGTGTGTGTGTGCCTTAGTCTATATCTATTATCATGAGTTTTCCAGAACAAGGACTGTCTTGTAATGCTATCAACAGGTGTCCTCAATATGTGGCATATTTATCTGGCGTCTTCTTTTCATCTCTTGTTCCAAAGGCGCTTGTCTGGTCTCGTTATCAGTTCCAGATCAGTGATCTTGTCATACCACGTCAATCCTTCTATTCTATGCAAGCAGACGTTTATGAAAGTCTGTAGTTTTTTGGTTGTTTTTGATCGGCTCTCTTTCGCTGGTGATCGTTTCCCACATATGCACCTCTTCTTACCTTTCATATCTTGTAATGAACTCCTCCATCCAACATTGATCATAATGTTGTCTATCTGGTTTGTCCTTGCAGTTGGGCGATTCCCATGTTAATTTGTGGATTTCTTTGTGTGGAAAAACGTTCCATCAGTGACCAAGTTGTTAATGCTGCAGAAGCTTATTAGTTTATCCACATTGTCATTTACTGTTCCGCTGCCACATTTCCCCATTTCTCTTTTATTATACGTATTGCATGTTCTAACTTTCGCATTGAAGTCTCCCATTACTTTGATAAGATCATATCTAGGTGCGGTTTCTATTTCCTTGTCTAGCTGTTGATAGACGTTGTCCTTAATCTCTTCATCGTTGCCATTAGTTGGTGCATAGCATTGTATTAGTGTAGTATTGATGAATCTCCCTCTCAGTGTTGTTCTTATCAGTCTGTTGTGTTGTTCATGGGTTTCCATTCCAGTATTGACCTTTATTTTTGTGGTTCTCCATGTTTCACAGCCATACAATAGGATTGACCTGATATTTGAATTGAAAAATTCAGATTTTTGTGTTGGACCAGATTTCTTTTGATCACCATATATTTCCCTACGCAATGAACGCCTTTAGCCTTTTGTAATTTTATTTTGATTTCTTTTTTTCTGTCCCTGCAACGGTGCCTACATTGCTGTAGAGGTATTTATATGATACTACATCTTGTAGTGATGTTGTAAACGTTTTTTCAACAATGATGAACTTATGTCATTCGACAAACCCTAGACATAACAGGAAGGGAAACCAAATATAAAACTGGCGATTAGACAAAAAAAAAAAAAAATGCACTCTGGGTTGCGCAAAAGCAAACCTGAGTCTGTGCGTCCAAACACTCAAGTAACTAGGGAGACAGTGCACATAAAAAATCCAGTATGGCAACTGAAGGACTGTCTCACTTTATTTATAGGTGGTGGACATGCAAAATGCCGTTAAAGTAGTGATGGATTGTAGAGCAGAGTTAACAGACCGACACAATTATATGTGTTACCTTTTGTGTTTCACAATAAAAAAAAGGGTAACAGGTAGTCAAACAGCTGATACTGCCATTGCAGGGGAGTGAGGTGTTAGAGACTTTATTATACTAGGTCTCAGCTTTATGAGATGGGGTAACAAGTTTCCTTCCTTTTCCTTCCCTAACTCAAGAGCAGAGTCAGGTACCCATTTACAGTTGGATAGACTGGAGCGTAACACTACAAGGTTTTGATCTTGGAACCAGGTAATTCTACCGCTACAGGCAATAGAAATCTCTTTAAATAAATAAAAAAGTTGGCAGGAATAAATATCAGCTGAAGAATAAGAAGCGTTTTGTTAATACACAGTTGAAGCAGCATTGTTGGCTGATAACTAAGATGATAAGGACAATAAAAACAGCAACAGGAGAAACAGTATTCGACTCTAGAAGACAGGATCAACAGCACAATGAGGGCGTAGCCATTACCCCACAGAAAGGATAACGCTAACGGATTGAAAGATTTGAAAAACTCACTTGAAAGCCTGGTCAAATGCTTCAACAAGTGCACAGTCCACTTGATACCAGCCCATTGCAACATTCCAGCCCATTGCAACATTCCAGGCAACGAAGAAGAAGATTATTATGCTAAAGAAGGGGGAGTGCTGCAATAAAACAATGAAGAGACTTCTTGTGAAATGGTTAAAGCAACTATAGCAGCCATATTCAAGTCCAAATGGTTAAAGCAACTATAGCAGCCATATTCAAGTCCAAATGGTTAAAGCAACTATAGCAGCCATATTCAAGTCCAAATGGTTAAAGCAACTATAGCAGCCATATTCAAGTCCAAATGGGACAGAGAACACCCAGGTCACATAAAACATCATGCCTGTCACCAGCTATCTAGGAGAGACCAGGTCATCAGTTTCCGCTTACGCACTGGTCACAATAGGCTGAGGTATCATCTATTTCACAAACACAGGATTGATCCAACGGATCTCTGCTTCTGTGGTACCAACCCCATGACAGCCGAACATCTGCTCCAGTCCTGCCCAACTTAAGCAGTGAACGTAGTGGCATAGGCAACAACCTCACTTCGGTCCACGAAAAACTATTTAGAGATGCCAGGAACCTTGAGCTGACTACTGCCTTTATTTGATTCATTAATGTAGAAGTCTGCAGGCGAACAAAGAAGAAGAATCATAAAGAAATGATTAGAAAGGTCAATACTAGAATGGAAACCCATGAACAACAGACTGATAAGAACAACACTGAGAGGGAGATTCACCAATACTACACTAATACAATGCTATGCACCAACTAATGGCAACGATGAAGAGATTAAGGACAACGCCTGTCAACAGCTAGACAAATAGAAACCGCACCTAGATATGATCTTATCAAAGTAATGGGAGACCTCAATGCGAAAGTTAGAACATGCAATACGTATAATAAAAGACAAATGGGGAAATGTGGCAGCGGAGCAGTAAATGACAATGTGGATAAACTAATAAGCTTCTGCAGCATTAACAACTTGGTCACTGATGGAACGCTTCTTCCACACAAAGAAATCCACAAATTAACATGGGAATCGCCAAACTGCAAGGACAAACCAGATAGACAACATTATGATCAATGTTGGATGGAGGCGTTCATTACAAGATATGAAAGGTAAGAAGAGGTGCATATGTGGGAAACAATCACCAGCGAAAGAGAGCCGACCAAAAACAATTTGGCAGAGAACAGTGGATGCCGGAGATGCAAAGAATGAACCAGAGCTGGGGCACCTCACGAAGGATGGGTGCCGACTAAGCAAAGTGGCAGCAGTTTGTTGCTACCTTACAAGACGCCACCAGGCGTGATGGCCACTGGCTGCTTTGATAGTCGGCGGCTAAGGATCAAAAAAGAAGAATATAATTAAAAAGTTATTTCGTACGTTTTTAACGAAATAAGTTCCAATTTAGAAATGTTTTTTTCCCGTGCTGAAAATAATTCTTACTTGGGGGTGGGGGGGGGGGGGGGGGGGGGGGGGGGGGGGGGGATGTGTGAAGAGACAAAACGATAGATAGATAGATAGATAGATAGATAGATACGATAGATAGATAGATAGATAGATAGATAGATAGATAGATAGATAGATAGATAGATAGATAGATAGATAGATAGATAGATAGATAGATAGACAGACAGGCAGACAGACAGACGATGGATGGATGGGCGGGCGGACGGACGGACGGACGGACGGACGGACGGACAGACAGACAGACAGACAGACAGATAGTTCTGTTCTCACCTGTCATGTCGTAACTGTCATCAAAGGAAATTTCCTAAGAAAACAGAATGCTTCATAAATGATTACTGCAAGCTTATGTGACATGCTATAGCGAATGCTTCCTGCATGGCTGCCTAGTGTGGCTGTGACTATATGACCTTTTTAAAAAGCGAAACACCTAATCCATGCATTCATTGACTGTCTTGTACAATCAAATAATTGACAAGCCTTAACAAACAAAAGAGGGTCTCATCTCATTTAACAAGAGCCACGTTTCAGACACGTTGTTAAAAACGGCCTGCTAGTCATTGACAAAGAACTATTCTATTTCCAGGAAATATCGGATCAGCGATTGTCTACAAAGGACAGTTTACAGACAACCAAATGGACTTGATTATGTCTTCTGCTGGGTTTAGACTGACAATATAGACAAAACATTCATGATGCGGGCTTCGAACTTGTCCAAATCCAAGAAACCACATTGCAAACAACCTCGTCTGTGATTTTTTTCCTTAACGCAAACGTATAAAGTTCACAATTCCGGATTTTGTAGTCGGTGAGAAAAGCCTGGCTATTTTGTAGGTAAGTATTTTTCTCGTTTAATTTATCTTAGTACTCAAGTTTTTTTGTTATTTAAAAAAAAAAAAATTAAAATTAAAGGTGAGATGACGAGTTATGAAAGGATGACAAAAGTGGATGACATTTACTTGGCATTTTCTTATTGCATCTAGTCCGTACGTGGGCGGAGAACTAGTTTGTAGATTATACCGAGATGAGGGCAAATCATTATTCGTGTTTTTAAAGTTTGTGATATTGTGAGAATGCGTGCTTTGAAGTATTTTTAGCATATTGTGAACAAAACGTGGACTGGAAGTGTTTGTTGGATCGATTAGGACACGTATAGTGCTAATATAATAACTGGAGATAATTATCATCAATTATCTTTGCTGTACCTGGGTTTGTATCACTTTCCCAGGTTTTTGCTGTTTAAAACTGTTTATATGAGAGAATAAATCATACCTTAACTATGGGTGCTTGCGTAAGACAGGACTGAAGCGGTATGACAAGATTACCAATGTGGAAGTATTAGAAGGAACTACGGAGAAGTATCCAGAACAAAATATGAGAAGACTGGCGTTGGAGAGGACACACACTGAGAACCAACTGATAGCTTTACAAGACAGTCCTTATTCTGGTAACCTCTGGGGAAAAGACAAAGAAGGAAAACCAAACGACATCGAGAAGGAAATTAGAGACAAACGTGATTTTTAAAATGTGTTGAACGACCTTGAACTGTTGATTCAGGACCAGAATCCTTAGCGTAAAGTTAATTCTTCTTCATCCTTCACTCTCAGATAAACACATCTATCTCGTCTATTACAGAGCCGGCAGTCTGTCTCAGGCTTATCTCGTTACCATATCGTTTCTTCCTCAACTGAGATGGAGAAGGTCATGCTGCAACTCTGCTCCTCCTGTGGGGCGGACAGTTTTGTAAATTTAAAGAAACCTATGCTCTCGATAAGCGTGTGAAAGTTAAAGAAAACAATGAAGAATTCTTACATAGAATTGTCTTAGTGAAATAAGTCAAATGTGAAGAACAATGAAACATTTCCGTCAACTTTTCTGGAAAAGGCGCGCTTTGTACCGTGAAAACTAAATTGTTAGAACGCGAAGGTGATATACATTTGTTCATGGTTGTGACGGTATTGCCTACCCTACTTTGCAGTAGTGGTCCAACAGTGGCCAAAACTCAAGAGTATCTAATATGGGCTTCAAAGGTATCTACCTTCGCACAAGATTACTCTTGGCAGAGATGTAGATAGAAGGGTGATGACAATTCTATTACAAAGGGAGTCTTCACAAGATATTCAGAATAAGCGAGAACAATACTGCATTGGCTGAGTATGTTAACTCTGTAATTCTGCCGACGATTTTGTGAAGGATTTAAGCACTTATTAATTTCAGCTCGTTTAAGCCCCCACCCCTGATTTACTCAGTGGAATTCTATTATTCTAGTATTGCTCTGTTTAGAGTGTGTGTAGTAATTTGACTGAGACAAACATGCAGTAACTTTAAAATGATTAAATCGAAGTTAAATTTGTAACATTACAAATAACAAAATTTAAATAATCACTTAGGTTTTAACAGTTGGAAAATAATTTGAATAGTTATGGATCAAGAAAAGTTATCAACACAGTCTTTATGGAATGTGAGATGTTACAAGAAGTTCAAGTGGCAGCATAGATTTGAACTTAGCTGCCAATGACGGTTCTGCTCCTTCTTATGGGTTGGTTCTTTTCACTCTGCTCACGCTCGTCTCTGATCAAGGTTGTCGGGGGTAGCTCGTTTCCTAGAAATGTCAAGGAGAGTCTACCACTTGGGTCTTTCGTCTTCAAGCTTAGGCCACTGTTCCCTTCTTGTTCCAGAGATAGTAATTTCTGCTGGTACCACCATTAACTATGGTAAGAGAAAAGAACGAAACGCTCTTCTGAGTATGGCGTTTTCCACCCCATAGTTATGGGTTCCTTTCTTCCCATATCACCATCCCAATTACTCAG
Organism: Oreohelix idahoensis; assembly: GCA_024509875.1. Lineage (NCBI taxonomy): Eukaryota > Metazoa > Mollusca > Gastropoda > Stylommatophora > Oreohelicidae > Oreohelix > Oreohelix idahoensis. The sequence continues at coordinate 109,244 of JAMPIV010012251.1, forward strand.
ACTTTACCCTCGATGAGAATTAAATTTAATCCATCGGGATAAAAGTGATAAAACGCCTTTACATTTAAATAGAATAGCTTTCATAGTTACTTTATATTCAAATGAAAAGGTTAATAATACAGACAGAGTCTGTTTACATATACATCTCCACTGATTGAAAAGTGTTCCAATATAAATTGAATATGTTTTCATTTATGTTTTACACTGATTGAAAAGTTTGAAACTTCCATTACTTTAAAATGAATATTTTCACATAAACATTTACATTGGTTTAAGCTTGAAAATTTACATTAATTTTAAAGTGACTATGTTTATAGGGACATTTACACTGCTTTGAAAGTGTAAGTATTATACTTAGAATGTACATCATTTCTTTCATCTTTCCCTCCCTGCTCCATAGGGAACCTGGAACTACTTTGTGATGTTAGTTCTCTTTACGAAATTATCAATAAAGCAATCATCAGCCCGTGCAGTGGTGGTTCATGAATCATCATTCTATACGCTGAGGTTGCCAGCCCCAAATAACTGTGACATCCACTAGCAAGTTTCACATTAAACTTCACGTGGTAATATATATATATATATGTCAGTTCACATGTTAGTAATAAAATATAAAATGTAAATCACAACTTACGCCAATCCTGGCTCATCGCCTTTTTTGCTCAGATGAATAAAAGAGACTTGAATCGGCCTCTTACACGCGTCTGGGGTGTCGTTAATTTAATAAGTCCTCTCTCTGACTCCGTGTGTGGTCCTTCAGTTTCCTCAGTCCCTGTTTCCTTATTTAAAATGTTAGAGATTTCCGGGGCTATATTTTAAGTCCTGATAAATACTCTAATAAAAGGTGTCCGGTATTTTAAGAAGGAATTCTGAATTCTAATTCTTCACTGCAGCAGTCTGGTGTCTTGGCGAGCGATTTCTCAAGTGAAATAGCTTGAGAAAATGGTCAAATTATATTCCCTGCCGTCCCACGCCTTTGTTTGTTATGAGCTATCAAAAACTCCAATCATATTCAAACAGGCGGGTTATGGGGTAATTTCAAAATATTCCGACATCGGATAATTTTGAACGTAAGGCAGAGGTCAACTCTCCCATATATGGTAATACGATGTCCGATGCCCTTGTGTACAAACTTACAGACAGATAGGTAAACTCATACAACAGCGTGTTCAAAATGTAACCATCATTACTTTCTTAAGTTATAAGTTTCCGCCGGTACACGAGATCTTGTGCTAATCTTAGCCAAGCTCTGCCGCTCCCTCGCGACTGCGAGTAATTATCTCAGCAAATCTGGGTTGCGTCAAGCAAATGTGATTATTATCACCTACAGGGAATGTCAAGCAATTCTACAATACTCAAATATCTGCTACGTAGCAGAAAAATAACGAAGAAAGATATAATAAAAATCAGTACCACAAATGTACCGATACTGCCGAAGAGAAACAAAGATCGATAGGGGCCGCCCCTTTTGGTCACTGTGGTGCATTGACCATACGTCACGATAACTTTAACTACAAAGATCCAATGAAGTTCAAATGGAATGTAAAGAAATAAAAACGAGCACAGAAGAAATAATTTTGTCATCAGGACATGGAGCAGAAACAGATCATCGTAATTCATTCCTTATCATGTTATGGCCTGTTACTTGTTCATAGTTTAATAACTGACAGTAAGTTTCATATCTTGACACTGACAGTAAGTTTCATATCTTGACACTGACAGTAAGTTTCATATCTTGACACTGACAGAAATACCCCATACAGTTTTCATAACTAACACATATTCAGGTCAATCTATTTGTCTGAGTTAAGTAACATAACGTTTGTATCTTACAGAAAGTCTTGACATCATTTTGACCAATGGCTACAAGCTCCCTAAATACTGTACATAATGGACAGTAAAGTCTATTTATTCTTTATGAAGTCAGATCGCTCCAGGCGAAGGCGAACATTCACGCATTAACCTTCAGCTTGCCAGTGCCTAGAGGCCTTCAACAAACGTAAGCCAAGTATTCCTGTGGTGTGTCATCACTTACAGGTCTGTTATTTTCTGTCTTCAGTTTTCTTCTCCATGTCTTTTTCAGCCTCTCTTTCCCCTCTCTTAACCCGTGGATTCCAGAATAATACCTGCCTCGTTGATAGGGGTTTCCTCAACGTGTATCTTACTGTGAAGGGTATGGTGTATGTGGGTGGATGTAGAAAGTCAGACAACACTTATACACCACTCGTCTAACTCACTGTCTAAGGAGTAACTCCAACAACCATATCAATCTCCGTGAATATATAATATCACACATAAGTCACAATGGGCGCAGGGCCATTACAAATATTGCGTGAACAGCCACGCGCTCATCAGCAGACAGCGATTTTGATAGGATTTCGGTTCTTGCCTTCAGGGAAGTACCTAGGTTTTATTTTATTATTTTATTAAGTTTTTATGTGTCCTATCTAGCCTTCACTTTCTTTCCTTTCCTGACGAAGGCCTTGTGGCCGTAACGTAGACTATTTTCTTTGTCTTTTGTCCTCGTAAGACGAATCACCTTTTTTCGATTTTTTTTCAAACCCATCCAAATATTGGAGACATAACAAATCCCGAGTATTCTACGATCACTCTGATCCTCGGAATTACTACAACCACAAAATAAGCTACTTCATAAATCCACTGTACAACTCTGGCCCTCTACTCGCGCACTACAATAGACATCCACCCTTCTCTTCTCTACGCTCTTAGCTGTCTCCTGTCTACTGACCCAACTCTCTACTGACTCAACACACGTCTAAACCAACACACCAGTGGCGTAGCCTGGTAATGCGAGCTAGGCGTGCTGCTACTTAAATTGAATATGTACGCCTACTATTTAACCCCTTCCCCTCTTAATTTAAAAACCAACTATATTCAATTACTTAACGATAGTTATTTGGCTGGAAGAAAAACATTAACTAAATAATACATATTTTCACTTACAGGTTTCACTTGAAGATCAGATCTATTCTTCTTTCCTTTTGCAGAAATTTCTCTGTTACAGCATCGTAAAATGTATTCTTCATTCTAACCTTGCTCAAAAGTTCCTTTTCAATGGACAATAGGCTGAGACTGGAGAGTCGATCTTGACCTTGTGTAGATCTGAGGTAACTGTTGATTCGCTTTAAAGCTGAAAACGATCTTTCTACAGAAGCAGTAGTTGCTGGAATTGTCATTATCAATTCTGCCAGTTTGAACACTTCTTTAAAGCCTGAACTGAGATCATTTTCAACTAAGAACTGCAGTAACTCATGAACTGACTTGTTGCAAAACTCATTCGAACAATAAAGTACAAGTTCATTCTTCAATCTTACATAGTCGAACATTTCTCCATAAACGTCTTTTAATTTTTTGATGAGGTCCTCTGGAAAATTTTTCTTGAAACTGGTATACTTTTGCTCATAAAGAAGGTGGAAATACTCAAGTTTCTTTAAAGCTGCAAACCGTGTTTCTGTGGGAACACTAATGTTATCAATGATTTCAAAATACAGTTGGCAACATGCATCTTTTCCTATACAACCATGGCGTCGTTTATTTGTAGGTGGTTCAAATTCTTCTCCCCTCCTTCCCAATGCAGCATACCAAATCTCATTAAAGGCAGTATCCCTTGCTCGTTGAAGTTTATTTTTGATCTCTTCTATTTTCTTGCAGCAGTACAAAATATGGAAATTTCTTGTTTGAAGTAAATTGTATAAAACATCTGTATATGCAAATAATCTTGAAAATACTTGAAGTAGGAAAATTGTATTTAGGCTCCTCAAGAAAGACAAAAAGCCTTGCGATTAAACCACTGTGTCAGCATCCCATTCTAAAAAACAATCAATGACATTTTCAAAAAAGTCAATAAGCTCTAACCAATGATCGTTCACTGTATGTACTAATCTGGAAGTGAAGTTCCACCTGGTAGGTGCTACAGTTGGCAACTTCTTAGAAAGAAATTCTTGAAGAGCTATTGTTCTCTTAGATAATTTTGAGAAAAATGCAGAAAGACCACTGAGAGTTATAAAAAAAATATTGCAGTCTTTGATATTCATCAAACTTTGTTGCAAGACGAGGTTCAATGCATGGGCACAGCAATGAGTAAAGAGTGCTTTTGGGTAAACATCAGTAACCTTTTTTTGTAAGCCATCCAAATGACCTGCCATCACAGACGCTCCATCATAAGTTTGCCCAGCTAACTTATCTTTAAGTTTGTATTTTTGTACCGTGCTAACTACCTGTTTAAACAAACCTTCTGAGGTTCTATCCTGACTAACGTCGGTAAGCCCGACAAACCTTTCATAAACAACACCATCTAATACATATCTTAAGACAGTTGACAGCTGTGATTTGCACGTGATATCACAACTCTCATCCAGAAGTATAGCAGCAAAGTTTGAAACGTGGACTTCCTTCTTTATTTCATCAATGAGGACTTCAGAGATAGCCTGAATGAGATCATTTTGCACAGCCGGAGAGGTTCCGCGGAAAACTGTAGAGCTCTGTAGGTGATGTTCCAAAAGAGGGTCATATTGCTGAAGTGCATCTAGAAACTCTAAATAGTTGCCTCGTCATGTCCTCGGAAAGGAAGCTCCTGTTTACCAAGAAAGCATACCGCATCAATCAGACGTTTCAAGATATCTCGATTCTTTTTTACAAGTTCATTATGTTGGCTGATACTTTTATCGAGCTGATCATTAAGCAAGACGTCCACTCTTTGTCGGCCAAACATTTTCAGCTGAAAAAAACATTGGACATGGCTTTTAGTTTTTTCGTGTCTCTGTGCAGCTGTACTTAAGTGGTTAAGATCATCAAAACCATTTCTACTCCATACGTTGCCTTCTGAAGAAAATAAAAAACAAGGCCAACAGAACAATTTATTCCTCTTTTCACAGCCATTTAACCAATCCACCGACTTGTAATGAGCTGTTGAAAAATGGCGTGTGTATACTTCTGTCTTAGTTTTATGTACTGTTTTTAAGAGTGGTAACTCAGGAAATGGTTTACCGTTACTCACAATTGATAGTTTTTCACTAAAACTTAGTGAACAAAACTTCTTTTTAGCGATGTCGTCCAACACTTGCATTTTGGGTATATGTCAATTATCTCCGAAATACTAATTAACTTACAACTTGAAACTCACTGTCACTGTAATAATCTGCACTCCCGGCAACTAACAAAAATTAATCACAAAAAACACTGGACTTGGACACAGCCGATTTTTACAACTTGAGAGCTGCAAGACGACAGCACGCATGTTTGTATTGTATTGACGTATCTGGCCATGACCCCGATCCACACAAACCAGTCTTCAAACGTGAAATCGAAAGGTACCGCACGCATTGTGACGGAATTACCCGAGAAACTTCGGTCGATTGCAACCAGCCAATAAAAACTGCACTATAAAACGCGTCTAGGAAACTGAAACAAGATATACTCGTAGATTCTATGCGGGAAAATCCGTTATCCTGATGCGTGCGGTCCGAAAGCAGAACATTAGAAGAGAAATATTTTATAGAATAATAAATTAAATTTTTATTTTCCTTCGGGCATAGGTGTGCGCAGCACGCACAGCACACATAGAGAATACGCCACTGCAACACACTACTCTCTCTGACTGCCCACCTTCACCCGCACTCACCAAACACGTTAAAACCTTCCACACTTCACTGAGCTTCATTCACGCATGACTAAAGCTAGCAGCTTGTCTTAATCTCTGCTCACAACATTGCTTGTAACTAAAATATTACAAGGCAAGCATTCCCAACTCACAACAACTCAAATGACTAATAAACTCCCGCTGGAGCATGAGAATATTCACACATGCAAAACCCCTTCGAAACACTCCGTGACACTTACCCATCCCCAGCGCCTACTCCTGTTCTCTAGTCCCACTGGGACTTATCTGGTTCCTGTTATTAGTTCCTCATTTGTGATCATGTAATGTCATGTTAATCCTTTTTTTAATATGCATGCGCCCATTTATGAAAATCTGTAACTTCTTGGCTGTTGGTTTATAGTTGTTCTCCGTGTTTCCTAGCAGTACAATTAGATTGATTTGACATTTGAGATGAAGATTTTTATTTTCGTGTTAGACTTGATTTATTTTTACTTCCATATATGTCACACTGTAATGAAAGCTTCTCTTGACTTTTTAACTGACAGTTATGTCTATACATTCTTTACCAAGTCAGGAGTCCTTCGAGACGTAGGCGAACATGTCCCTTCACAGGTGTGAACATCTCCATCTGTTCTACTGAACATGTTATTTTTGCATGACGTAGTGTCAAGTTATCCTTTAACTTTTCTCCCTGTATTCCTCTACTTTTATTGTCTTCTTTTTTTTTGTTCCCATGGTAACGATGTCTTCGAGTGCTCTTCTTCTCGTCACAAGTCACGTGATTGTTGATTGTTGTCTTCTTATTTTTGTTATTATATTTCTTTGTCTGTTATTTCTTGTCATAGTCATTTCGTTAGTTATCTTAGACGTGTCGTGGATTCTTAACATTCTTCTGAGACATGATTAGTTTTGCACTGTTTTAACTTTATTTTATTTTTTTAAAATTGTGCCTCGTTTTGGCGAGGCCCGTCCCGTTCAACCTAGTCGGTTATGTTAGGGCACATGTTCAAATATAAAAGACCTTTAGCTCTGATATCGGTAATTAAACCTATTAACTTAATGTCCAAGACTCTCTTCTATACCATAGTAATGGTTCGATGTAGCATGTCTGACCTTATTTTCTTGTATTCATCGTTGACACAAGCATAACTTAGCAAGAGGCCATGAGCTTTATCAAGCGCAGATACGGGAACTACTGGGAAGATAGATGAGCCACAACGTGCATATTATCAGATCAGCAAAAGAGAACAAGTGTTAATCTTCAGACATTGCCCATACCCCAACAGACTGGTAGACCATCTATTCAACAAGCTAAAGATAGGAAGTGCCGATGAATGTAAATGTGGCACCGATAAAATGAGTACTGAACATCTGCTTCAAAGGCGCGCAACATATGAGGAAACACGGAAAACACATATGGCCGTCACGTCACCCGTATCATTCCTGGAAAATCTCAATGAGATATCAACAGCCTCAAGGGCTGACTGCTGGTATCATTGAGCATATTCAAGTTGACGGCTGGGGGTGAACGAAGTATTCATCATTATCATCATCACCCCCACCACCATTATCATCATCAACACCACCACCATTATCATCATCAACACCACCATTATCATCATCACCACCATTATCATCATCAACACCACCACCATTATCATCATCAACATCACCACCATTATCATCATCAACACTACCACCATTATCATCATCACCACCACCATTATCATCATCACCACCATTATCATCATCATCAACACCACCACCATTATCATCATTACCACCACCATTATCATCATTACCACCACCACCATTATCATCATCAACACCACCACCACCATCATCATCATCATCATCACCACCATTATCATCATCATCACCACAATTATCATCATCAACACCACCATCATCATCATCATAACCACCATCATCATCAACACCACCACCATCATCATCATCACCATCATCATCATCACCACCATTTTCATCATCATTACCACCATTATCCTCATCATCACCACCATCATCATCATCAACACCACCATCATCATCATCATCATCACCACCAGTATCATCATCATAACCACCATTATCATCATCATCACCACCATTATCATCAAAATAATTGACATCATCACTTTCCCTTACACTTGTGACGAATCATGGAACCACCACTATAAGCTGGTCCCCTCACAGTAACTAGGGATCAAAGGTCACATAAATTTGTAACGATGGTCTTTATGGCAGTTAGTTTGTTGTTATGATGAAGTGTCCAGCCACATACACCCCAGCTTAATATTCGTCGTCTTGTACGCATTACGTCAAATTGAACTAGTCTTAATCTTTCTTTGTCCCTTTTCCTGTGTTCAGTGGCAATAAATTATTCTATATGATGTTTCTGAATTAATGGAACCTTGCTTTTGTCTTGGCATGTTAAAAATGTTTAAGATTAACTATAAAGGTAACAGAACGATATAATGCACCAATGAAATAAAACAAAACGGTTCTATACATTCTTGTGCAGCGATGACGAACCTACAGAACGCGTGAGCAAAGTGGCACCCGAAATTTTGTTTGTGACCCGCAGCATGTAGTTCCGTCCTAAAATACTTTATTCTCATCAAAACACGTCATGTTTTATGGAACCACGTTTATTATAAACGTTCCCATTACTAGACGTAGGCGAGATTTTTGTATTGACCGTTACATGACGTTTCACTTGGACAGTTAGTAAAGAAGATTTGCTTTGTCAAACTAGTTAGGCTACTTTGGTTGACTTATCAACACCACCTAACACAGCCTCCCTATGTCGCTTTCAAAGACATACATGGCACAGCGTAGTGTTACTTTTTTTTGGCCCATCTTTCTAGCCTTGGTAGCTCACAGGCGCCTCTTTATAAATTATTACTGTTATCTTGTTATCCTCTCGAGTAATTGTATGAAGAAAACAGAAGAAAATGACAAAGAAAAAAACAAAAACAATAAAAAAGAAAAGCACTAGACGAAGAAGACAAGAAAACTGAGACGAGACGAAGTGAGACAGAATTATAAAAACCAGAGATTAACAGGGGAGACAACAAATATTGAAGCAGACGATGGGATAGCATTTCTTTTTGATTTGGCTGCCAATATTTCGATGAGAAGGGAGATAAATAAGTCTGGTCTCGAGGTAATCGTTTGTTGTTTTAATCTGAGGTAATAAATACTACGATTGTGAATAGAGGAGAAATTGAGCGAGAGAGAGAGAGAGAGAGAGAGAGAGAGAGAGAGAGAGAGAGAGAGAGAGAGAGAGAGAGAGAGAGAGAGAGAGAGAGAGAGAGGAGGAGGAGGAAAGAGATAAAGGTGAGAGATAGAAGGTGGGTAAAAAGATGGAGGAGAAAGACAGAAGGAAGAGAGAGGAGACGTGAGATAAGAATGAGAAGTAAAATATATAGTTAGAAGGAGAAGAGAGTGGTGGAAGAAGGAGAGACAGAGGGAGGAGAAATAGATGAAGGAGAGAGATAAAGAAGGATATAGATAGAAGAAGACGAGAGATAGAAAGAAGAAAGAGATAGAGAAGGACGAGAGAGAAATAGAAGGAGGGGGAAAGAAAAGAAGTTTAATGGAGCAATGGATGGAGAAAGTAGAGAATAGTGAATAGAAGATGGTGTGAGAGAGGATAGGAGTTGGAGTGAGAGAGTGAGAAAATGAGGGAGAGAGGAGAGTGGAGTGAAGGAATGAGTCAGAGAATGAAAGACGTCAAGAGAGAATTGAAAAGAGCGAGAGACAAAATAGAACGATTGAGAGAGAGGGACGAGCAATGGAGATAAGACAGATGGTTGCATTGCAAATGTGTGACGTGAAGACGTTTAGACAGAGTGTAAGAGGAATAGAGATGGAAACAGACGAAATACAGACGTGATACAGATAACTGCAGGAACTGGAGAGTGGATCGTGAGTGTTAATAGAACGAAGGAGAGAGAAGTAGGAGTGATAGAGGGAGAGAGGGAGGGGGACAAAGAAGTGAGAGTAAAGAGCCATAGAGAGAGAAAGGATATCATACAGAAGTAGATGGAGACAGGATGGAGATCAGGCGATTAATTACGTGAGAGAAGGGAGAAAAGTGGGAAGTCGCATGGAAAAAAAGAGAGAGATAGATTAAATGGCTAATTAATTAGATGTGGGAACAAAAGAGAGAGATTGCGTGGTTAAAAGTGAGAGAAAAGGAGAGAGAGAGAGAGAGAGAGAGAGAGAGCAGACGGTTAACAGTGAGAGAAGAGAAGAAAATAGATGAAGTGGGTTAACTAAGTGAGAGAAGGGAGAACGAAAGAAGTATCGTGTAGGTTAATTATGTGAGAGAAGGGTGAAAAAAGAGAGATTTGACATGGTTAACTAATTGAGAGAAGGGAGAAAGAGAGATCAAGATCAGGTGGTTCAATTAGAAATAGAAAAAAAAAGAAAGAGAGAGAACCAGTCAGGTTTAATTTAAAATGAAAGAGCAGAGTTACGGGATTCAGGCTCCTTCCCCTTCTTCCAATATATGCTTGATGACTAAGATGTTTTTGTTTTTATTTTACGTTACGCTAATAAATGTTAGATTACATAATGTTTTGACTAATATTTATTCACTTTGTAAACAAAATAGTCAGTTACAGCAAAATGGCTTATTTTTTAAAATGGGGGCTGCTTCGATGATTGAGCCACCTAGTAGGCGCCACTTATCCGAAAGCGCACAGAAAATAAAATTCCTAAACACAACACCGGTGTAGCAGCAGACAGCAGTCTGCATTGTCTCACATCGTCTGCGTAAATCATATGTTCCCGCGCTATGGTGTATATCACGTGATCATTACATTCCCAGGATTCCCGTTAATGACGTTTGATCTTGGCGAATCATTGGTAGACCTGAAGTCTGCGCTTTGTTTTACCTACATCCAGTGGAATTTTTTTCACCAATTTTTATTGTTACAATTTCTTTAGAAATTTAATTTTTATCTCTATCTTCCTCTTTCACGATTTCTTATCTGTGATCCCACTTTACCCTTTTTATTGTTCGCATTCTTGTTGGCTTCATTATCTTCCTCATCACCTTTCATCATTGGCATCGTGATCACTGAGCGTGTATCGTCTCCCCTGCTCCGCAGTACTGCTCCAACAATGGCCAAACTTAGAGTATAAGGATGAGGGTATACAAAGGTATCAACTTCACTCAAGGTCACTTTTGGCAGAGATATAAGTAGAACAATGATGCTTCTATTTAAGGGGACCTCATATGATGTTAAAGAAAAGCAAGCACAACAACTGAGATCATCTGAGCTGTCATGAACTTATATTCTCCTGCCTCTTCTATGAGGAAATTTTGACTCGTGGTTTTTGAGCCCCCAGCTGAGGGTGATTCAGCAACTATTAATTTTATTTCTTCATAAGTTTATATAATTAACACAATATGAGTCATTCAGGTGCAGACATACAATTCATTCAATAGTGGTTAATCCAACTATAGCTTTAAAGTTACAGATAAACAGGTTTAATAATCACTTAGAGAACAACATTTGAAATAAAGAAAGTCTGTTTAAAAAAATGAATCGATGATAGTGATCATCATCGGATGATTTCAACTGTGATGGACTTATTGAAAAGATTTGAAATGTCCAGTGGTTGTGCTGTTATTGTACTTAGCTTCCAGTGTGGAGTTGTTTGGTGTTTGCTTCAGCCGCTGTTAGTTCCCACATGTGCTTCGGACTGTACTTCTCGTCAATAGTCAAGTCAGGTGGCTGTACACGTCCCATGCAACACGTATGAGGTAATCACATAGGTTGTCAAGCGTCTTCAAGACCCGTCTCATACTGGTGCCTAGCGTCGACTTCTGGCAATTTTTACCATAGACTAAGAGGAAAACAAAGGTCTCATTTGCGTATTGGGTCCCTGATATGAGTATGATATGAGTATCAGGCACCATCCACTTCCATCCACCATCTCCATCTTCCTCAGGATATTTTAAATGATAAAATGCATATAACAACTTACCCCGAACTTTTTGGGCGAATTATAAATAGACTTGTTGCACAAGAAACGTACAAATACTGTCGGACAACTGATTTAAGATGCCGTCTCTTCATGTGAGTTAGGTGTCTAACTTATGTCACTTGAACTAGGATCCTAGTACTTAAGGCACACAATGATTTATCCGGGGTTAATCTCTTCTAGTCACAGAATTCACGTCCGGTCATCTGGTCTGTCCTAAATTTGGGTCCTAATATTCTGTATTCTTGCCCATCTTTGATTTATCATTGAAGAACTTTGAAATCAGTGAAGTAGGCTTACAGGACGCTGGGTTAAAACGAATATTTTCACTCACACGCCCATACTGCTTCGTAGACTGAACGTCCAATCAAGAGCAGCCTATATTTGCATTTCAAATGCCAAACCAATTTTGAATAACTTGTCTAATTTTGGTAGGGGGTCATCTCCCACCCGCATCTCTCACGTAGAGCATTCTACATGACTCATAAAAAATTATTTTAAAACTCCACTAACCCCAGGTCTTGGGGTCTTGCTACTTCCGTGGGTATTTATCATGTTTGCAACTCACTACTTCATAGATCTATTACTGATAATCTCCTTCAAGATGTCTCTTTCTTGTAGTTATTGATCACAACTAGGTCTGTGCGAAAGCGATTACGTATCATTCCGTGCCTCAAAAATCACATTCGTTATCTTATTGTCCGTGTCCTAATCTTCACCAAGATTGTCATCGACCATGTTTTTGGGTACTGTGTTTTTGCTAACTTCTGCCTTTTCTCCAAATTACGTCTGTCCATCCATATTGTACCACTTCGAACATCATGTTTGTATTTCGTCCCAGACAAGAAGTCTGGATTAAAAATAGGAATGTCGCTCGGTGTAGACTTCTACTCCGTCTGGAGCTGGCGATAAGACAAATGTTCAATGTAGCCACTGCTATCTACACAAACACAAATCAATGTGGTTTTAAAAATAGGTCATGCGCTCAGATAAAATTCGGGAATGAAAATTTATAACAAGATGTGATAATAAAACCTTAAACTATGAAAGCGTAAACAGTAAATATTGGGATAAGTTATCACGTAAGAGGAGTGATAGATAATACTACCGGAGTGGAGAGAAAGACTAAAGAAAAAGAACGTAATTCGTGACAATCATCCTTCTTATATCTCCTAAGGAGCATAGGCCTTGAGCAATTTGATGCCACGCCTTCTTGTACTGCGTCATCCATTCAACGTCTTTCCATATCTTCTTAAACCTTTTCAGGACTGTCTCCATTTTTCTTATCCGTGTTTCTCGTGTGCATCTACCTCCCTTACCCTGGGGATTGTATAGCAAATACTGCCTTGTAATACTAATAAATGTTTTCTCAATTTATGTCGTATCCCACGTACCATGTAAAAGAAATGAAGCATCCCCAACAAACATGACAACATCAATAACCACCGATGTGTGGAGTAAAGCACAACCTTCTAATTGAGAACAGAACACACCACACTCAACAAGCACTTAAACAAATTAAAGCCCACACATAAGCCTAATTGTCGCAGCTGTATCCATCCATATGAGACAGTTCAGCATGTGCTGTTCAGTTGCCCAGTACTCTTCACAGAAAGAAGAAAGCTGGATATGACTCACATAGAGGAAGCCATTAGATAATATTACAAGGCAGTCCTTGATATAGAAACAAAAATTTGCTCCCCAGAAATCACAAACACTTTATAAACACCACTCCACAGCTACAAAACAAATTCAGATTCTTGAAATTGGCAAAACTGGCTGTGAAATAGAAAAGCTCAGCTTCCCTAGTTAAACAACCACAACAACTACAGGAAATCGAACACCACCATATTTACCCCACTTCTTCTTCCATTGGCACTCGTTTGTTCTTGTCATAAGGTCCACATTACTGATCTTGTCATCAGGTCCACATTACTGAACTTGTCATCATGTCCACATTACTGATCTTGTCGTCAGCTCTTAAGGACAATGTGACAAATGTCGAGGTGTTGTCAAGTTATGGCCTTCAAAGCATGTATACCCTGCTTAGACTGCGCAGATTACTCTGGCCTGGCCATTTCCGTCGCATGGAAGATGGTTGCATCCCGAAAGATATATTTTACAGACAACTGGCAGATGGCAAAAGAACAGTTGGGTGACCGCAGCTGAGGTTCAAAGATGTGTATAAGAGAGACATGAGAGCACTGGACATAAATCCAACAACCTGGGAGGATGAAGCTGCCGATCGCACCAAGTGGCGATGCTCTCTACGGCGCCACCTCAGATTGGGCGAAAAGAAGCTCACACAACAAGCAGAAGAGAGAAGACAACGTCGAAAGGAACAACAGGAAAATAAGCAGCTGAGGGCTGCCACCTCAAGGGCGCATTCTTATAGTTAGTTATGACTGAAGGGGCTATGATTATTATTATTATCAGTTCTACATTACTGATCTTGTCATATCACTCTAAACCTTCTATTCTGCGCAAACATCCATTTATGAAAGTTGATGACATTATAATTTTAATAAACTTCATAATGCATGTTTGTAATCGACATCTACAAAAGTACAGCTTGCTGGTTCAAATGTACATTTAATTTAAAATGGAATATTACAGACCGTATGAAGCTTTCTCTCATATCAAAAAAGATGGCTTGATGTCAAAAAGTTTGAAAACCGCTGATTGGATGATAAGAGGGAAAATGCGAAAAATACATTATTTTTTCTCTTTCATGATTACGTCATAATCATTATCCTTTTCCCGTTAAACCCCACCAACCCCCTTCTTCATTTACTTCCAACATCCTGTTTTATGATTTCATCTTTCTTAACCTCTATATAATTGCCATGAATCCCACACCCCTGGTTATTTGATGTACTTCCTCCTCAAATTTCATAAACCTTCGATTGATGGGTCCTGTCTAGATCCAATGCTCGATTTTGTGGTTTGCTGCTTGTCTCTCACTAACAAACACAAACACACAAAGATGCTCAAGCGCGCAAGCACACACATAGCCGAACAAAAATTACGAAAACAAACCTGATACAGCTTCAAAGACGCACACACACATCAGTCCAGATTATAAATTATTAACACTCACACTTTGTTTGTTAGTTCTTTATCTACGAGTTTGTGAGTTCTCCGTTTTATAGAAGAGTTAGTTCTTTGCATAGCAGTTAATTTGTTCTTCGCCAACTAGTTAGTTATTTATGCGTTTACTAGTTAGTTAGTTCGTCTACTAGTTAACTAGTTCTCTGCTTAATAGTTCTACATCTACTAATTAGTTTTCTGCCTGCGAGTTAGTTCTTTGCCTAATAGGTAGTTCTCTGTGTACTGGATAGTTAATTCTCAGCCTAATAGTTAGTTTTATGCTAGTTAGTTAGTCCTGCGTCTATTATTTTAGTTCTCTCCTTACTAGATAGTTAATTATTTACCTACTAGTTAGTTATTTCACCGTCAAGTATTTAGTTCTCTGCCTATTAATTAGTTCATTACCTACTTTTTAGTTAGTTCTCCGTTTACTAGTAAGTCCTCTGCCTTATAGTTAGTTCTCTGCGTTATAGGTAGTTCTGTGGCTATTAGTTAGTTTTCTGCGTATTAGTTAGATAGTTCTGTTCTGATTAGTTAGTTAATTCTCTGTATCGTAGGTAGTTTACTGCCCAATAGTTAGTTATTTCTATGCATGTTAGTTATTTAGTTCTCTACCTAAATGTTAGTTCCATGCCTGCCAGCTAGTTAGTTCTCTGCCTACTAGTTGGTTCCATGTCTCCTAGTTAGTTAATTCTCTGCCTACTAGTTAGTTAGTTCTATGCCTCATAGTTAGTTCTCTACTTATTAGTATGATAGTTCTTTGCCTACTGGTTAGCTAGTTCTATGTCTGATAGTTAGTTCCGTGCCTATTAGTTAATTAGTTCTCCGTTTACTAATTAGTTAATTCTCTGTCTACTGTTTAATTAGTTCTACGCTTAATAGTTAGTTCTCTGCACGCTGACTAGTTAATTCTCGGCCTAATAGTTAGTTCTCAGCGCACTTGTTGATTAACTCTCTGCCTACCAGTTAGTTTGATCTCTGGATAATAGTTATATGCTTATTAGTTAGTTCTCTGCCTACTATTTAGTTATTTCCTTGCTTATTAGTTTGTTAGTTCTGAGTCTCATAGTAAGCGAGTTCTCTGCCTTATAGTTAGTTGAGCCCATGCTTCCTAGTTAGTTATCTGCTCAATATGCAGTTCTCTGCCTTTTAGTTATTTAGATATGTGCCTATTAGTTAGTTTCTCTGCTTACTAGATAGTTAGCTCTCCGTCTACTAGTTAATTAGTTCTCCGTCTACTAATGTGTTAGTTTTGTGCCTACTAGCTAGCTCTCAGTCTCTCCGTCTACAAGTTAGTTGGTTCTCTGCCTACTAGCTAGTTAGTTCTCCGTCTACTAGTTAGTTCTTCGTCTACTAGTTTGTTAGTTTTGTGCCTGCTAGCTAGTTTTCGGCTTCCCCGTCTACTAGTAAGTTGGTTCTCTGCCTACTAGTTAGTTTGTTTTCCACCAACTAGTTTGTTGGCAATGCGCCTACTAGTTAGTTCTCTGTCTACTAGTTAGTTTTCTGCCTACTAGTTAGTTAGTTCTCTGTCTACCAGTTAATTAGTTTTGTGCCTACTGGTTAGTACAGATAGACTGACGACGGAAAAACCAAAAGACAGTGGGGCAGACTGACAGACAGATGAAGGGACGGACGGACAGAGAGAATGACGGACCGATAGAGAGAGACACACACACAGGCTGATAGATAGAGAGGCAACATACAGATATGCAGACATACGGACGTACAGACAAACAAATATATGAACGGACGTATGACAAACAAACAAACAGATTTATAGAAAGATAGACATAAATTATTACACGTAGAAGTCTAGTTTACTAATTTAACAAAACTAAACAGGTAAACATTTATGAATTTCTACAAATATCTATCTAGTGACGTCTTGTACCGACATTGTACCAGCAAGATGCTATGAAAGCTAAGCTGCGCAATTTGATCTGTGGTTTGATCTGAAGATTCACTTTGTTTGAAAAATTCAGCGTTTATATTGAAGCTGACAAATGCAATCCAACTAGTTTTCTCACGGCCTTTTGCACACCTGGTAAAGGTATGGATACAGACCTTTCACTGGTTCACTTTGATTTTGTTTTCCAGTTGGTGGTACACCTTTGAAAGTTGCTGTAAGTAAATCCGTTTTGACTAAATAAGTTACAGTATATTTTTATGGCCATTAAGTATAATTTAGCATTATGGTGAGTAATATATTTTACCGTACTAAATTTTTAACGCTTCTTACATACTGATGAAAATGAACAGTTGTATTTTAAAATTCATAATTCAAAGTGCAATTATTTAAATAAAAACATTAAAAAAAAACTATTAAGAAATGCGATAGTTTTTAATTTTCCATTGAAAAAAGTTGATCATTTATTCGTCCAGTAGAGCAGATAGTCTCTGTTGAAAAAGTTAAACTTTTAAATTTGTTTTGATGAATAAAAACCTAATAATACTAGCTAGTAACCCGCCAAAATTTAACGGGACATAATTGTGTTGTACTCTGTCTGTCGCATGTCCTGAAATTTAATTGCTTTCCATTCTATTTCTACTTTATTGAATCGTTGTAGTCAAACTTATCATGACTTTTGATCAACGGTCAATACTCCACTAAAAAATTGAAAGGCCTGCGTGCTTTTTAGTGAGCGTTCAGTTTAGCTTTAAATGTGCTATGCACCAATTTGTCATTTACCCTACATAAAATAAATAAATGACAAGGACATATAATGCCAACAAACAGTTAGCGGCAATGGATTACACGAACACCTCATCAGCGATCATAGACACTATTGCGCCATTAAGAGTAGTCTGCGTATCAAAAGTAAGAAACACTCGCATTCGCTTTACATGAATATACGGAAACGTCGCGCATTGTACTGTACTTTGAGTTAATAATCTGCTTTATTCGCATTTCTCAGATCTTGTCGCACGTAACCCGTCTAGATAAGACGGAGACTTTTTTAAAATCAATTTTGCTTCATAATAAAAAAGAAAAACCCACCCAATGCCTTTTCATGTTTTTTTTTCCCTAGAAGATTATGTTAAGACTGAGGAATTTAAAAAAATAATGCAAACATCATCACAGGCAGTAATAACGGTTGACGAGTTTTCATTCTGACTTTGAGAATACGCCCCTTGAGGTGATATCCCTCTGCTATGACTATGATAATGCGCCCCTTGAGGTGATATCCCTCTGCTATGATTGACTATGAGAATGCGCCCCTTGAGGTGATATCCCTCTGCTATGACTGACTATGAGAATGCGCCCCCTGAGGTGATATCCCTCTGCTATTTTTTGCGTGGTGTACCTTTACGGTGTGTTCTGTTCTGCTTATTGTGAGAGTTTCTTTTCATCCAATCTGGGGTGGCGCCGTAAGGAGCATTGCCACTTGGTGCGATCGGCAGCTTCATCCTCTCTGGATGCTGGATTTGTGTGCAATGTCTTCATGTCTGGCTTGCACACGTCGTTTAACCTCAGCTACGGTCGACCGGCTGTTCAGTATGGCTTGCACACGTCGTTTAACCTCAGCTACGGTCAACCAGCTATTCAGTCTGGCTTGCACACGTCGTTTAACCTCAGCTACGGTCAACCAGCTGTTCAGTCTGGCTTGCACACGTCGTTTAACCTCCGCTACGGTCAACCAGCTGTTCAGTCTGGCTTGCACACGTCGTTTAACCTCAGTTACGGTCAACCAGCTGTTCAGTCTGGCTTGCACACGTCGTTTAACCTCAGCTACGGTCAACCAGCTGTTCAGTCTGGCTTGCACACGTCGTTTAACCTCAGCTACGGTCGTCCGGCTATTCTTTTCCCATCTGCCAGTTGTCCTTAAACGATATCATTAATGATGCGACCAACTTCCATGCGGCGTACATGGCCAAGCCAGCGTAGTCTACTTTGTCTAAGAAGTGTACACATGTGAATAAAGACCTGTTAATTTTAATGAATGTTGCTTCTCTTTTTAGTATCAGTATTCATTAGAGACTGGGGATAAGTTATAGATGCCATAAAGGTTGTGGTGTTTGGTTAAATAAAAGTTAGTGATCTTTCCTTACGATCTTACTAAAATAACCGA
Organism: Oreohelix idahoensis; assembly: GCA_024509875.1. Classification (NCBI taxonomy): domain Eukaryota; kingdom Metazoa; phylum Mollusca; class Gastropoda; order Stylommatophora; family Oreohelicidae; genus Oreohelix; species Oreohelix idahoensis. Next base: position 128,027 of record JAMPIV010012251.1, read on the forward strand.
CTATCTGTCTTCCTCTTGGGTGGTCTCATAATCTCAGACCACATATGTTCTGGAAGACTGGCAGATCGGGGCTGATCATTTTTGCAATTCTAATGAACCTCATTAAAGTTGAGTTACACTCATTACCTAGTCGCTTACAGAGTGCTCTCGAGTGCGTATCACTTATTTCGCCCGGTTTTTTTTATTCACATCTGCGGCTTGTGATATAATGAGGTGATGTGAACAATAGAGTCTGTTGTTGTTGTTTTTTTGTGTGTTCGTCTGGTACTGTGGTGGGTGCTGTTAGGGAAAGAGAAACGCTGGCCTTTTTCATAGATAGATAGATAGATAGATAGATAGATAGATAGATAGAACGAACGAACGAACGAACGAACTTTATTTTCAAAGGGTTAAGAATTGGGCACGCAGGCCCGTCTGACATTCTGCCCTTCCTCTCTCTCTCATCATGTATACTAATATCCTTTCATCCTCACATTTACTTTAAGCATTATTAACGCATTTATCATTATAAAAGTAATATTACATTTGCAATAATCATCATAATTAAAGTGTTTTTAAAATAAAATAAAATAATTTAAAAAAAAAAAAATTTAATAGTAATAATGAATTTGAAAAATAAATAAATAAATAAAAAATAAATAAATTTAAAAAAAAAAAAAAAAAAAAAAAAAACGAATTCTTCGTACTGTAAATTAGTGATTTGAGACATATTCAGAGGTATGTTATGAGAACTTGTAAAATGTTCATACGGTGTTCAACTGAATGACTCAGGAACTTTTTTTTTTTTTTTAGGTTCATCAAGATGAGGTGGGTAGACAGTTACTTTCCATTTTCCTTTCCATTTCCTTTGCGTCCCAAACTCAAGACCAGAATCAGACTAGGTAGATAGTTAGATAGACATATACGAAAGCAATTAATTTGCCAAGGGTTGAAAATCGGACACAGTCCCCTCTTGCATTCTTCCATTCTCTTGCTCATCTTTTATTACTGTTACTCAACATTCTCCAGCGTACTGAAAGTATTAATTTAAGGGCAGTGCAACATTACAAGGAAGTATAACAGCATACATTAACAGTACCTGATCATAAAATTAAGAATATAAGTTATTAAGAATATAATATTAAGAATAAGTATATTGTAATGAGAACTAGATCATCAGAGCCTCCATACAGTATATTAGATAAAAGTACAACACAATCAGTTAGGGTGACATATAATCGCACTCATAAAGTATTTGAATAGTATACGATTGTATGAGTAAGGACTGTGCGTGTTTTTCAGGTCATTGGGAAGATTGTTCCAAAGATGAGCAGCTGAGTAGATAGATAGATAGATAGATAGATAGATAGATAGATAGATAGATAGATAGATAGATAGATAGATAGATAGATAGATAGATAGATAGATAGATAGATAGATAGATAGATAGATAGAGATAGATAGATAGATAGATAGATAGATAGATAGATAGATAGATAGATAGATAGATAGATAGATAGATAGATAGATAGATAGATAGATAGATAGATAGATAGATAGATAGATAGATAGATAGACAGACAAACGGATAGACGGATAGAACGAACGAACTTTATTTTTGAAGGGTTAAGAATTGGGCGCGCAGGCCCGTCTAACATTCTGCCCTTTCACTCTCATTAATCTTGCATACTATATCCTTTTATTCCCACATGTTACTTTAAGCATTAATTTAAATGCATGCAACATTATAAAGTTAACATAACAGCATTCATTTACAGTATGCAATCATAATTAAAAATGAGTAGGTTTTTTTTTTGTTTTTTTTTAAATAAACAAGATAGTGACTGGAGAAAAATAATAATAATAAATAAAAAATAAAATAAAATAATATAAACAAAACAATAAATAAATTCTGTATACCGACATTCACTTATGCGGTCAAAACGTCTACAAGTAATCTGTATTTTTTAATGTGTCATCAATCGTCAATACAAAAATTACATAAACACATTCTCGCTTATATCCATACATTCTTGGTGGAAAATGAAATAATAATAATAATAATAACACTTTCTTACTCACTTCTGTAGCAGAAAAAGTCTCTCAGCAGTTAAAAAAAAAAAAAAACTAAAAAAAAAAAATGTATATCTGCTTATTCTCATGTACATCACTCCATTTAAGCAAACGAAAACATTCACATCTCTAAAGTACAGTGGTATGTGGGTACATTCTCACGATTCACATGTCTAAAGTACAGTGGTATGCGGGTACATTCTCACATACATTACATTATATAATAATATTACATGGATATAAAAAATTATTCCCATTAAAAACGAGCGGAAGAGGAAAAGAAATGTTGACCTATGGATGAGATGTTGACAGGCAAATGATGTTTCTATAGGGGTAGATAATTAATCAGTGTTTAGGAAGTGTTTGAAAAGTGCTTTATTAAATGAATATTGTGTAGGTAGGCTTTTTAGGTGGTGTGGAAGGCTGTTCCATAAGTAGGCTCCAGAGTAGGCTAGACTCTTTTTGAACAGGTCGATCCTAGGTTTGGGTAGACGTAACTAATGTAATTGTTGTCCCTCTCTTCTACTGGTTTGAAACAATGATCGTAGGTACGGCGGGGCATTGTTAGATAGAATTGCGTGAGTCAGCTTGGCTTTGTTGTAGAGAGGACATTTTTTTTAGGGACAGTATTTTGGGTTCTTTTCGTGTCCTTGTGTGTGGTATCGTGCGATTATCGGTGATCAGATGTGTAGATAGATGGATAGATAGATGGATAGATAGATAGATAGATAGATAGATAGATAGATAGATAGATAGATAGATAGATAGATAGATAGATAGATAGATAGATAGATAGATAGATAGATAGATAGATAGATAGATAGATAGATAGATAGATAGATGAACTAGGCAGTCATTCTGCAGACATTATCGGTACTATCTGGAGTGAATTCTGGAGTATCCAGGGAATTGTACTGTGTGACGAAATGGACGACCTCTTCACGATCTCGGTTCCACTCCGACAGAGTCAGAGACATATTTGTACTGATTTTTATTTGTGTACTTTTAAAAGTACCATTCTCTTCTCATTATCGGCTAAGGAGCAAGTGGTTTGTATGTTTAAACATTTGTGACACTCCTTGCAGATAATGTTTATCCCAGCCTGCGAGAAGCAACTAGATAAGATGAGCGTCGGCGTGTTTAGATTAAACCGCTGATAAGCGACTCGTTTGTTAACAAGCAGTGCAAACACGGCGTTTTGCGTGCTCATACGACAGATAACGAGATTACTGTCTGTGTGACACATGTGGGCAGACAAATGTGACATAAGCGCTTCCGGGTCATCCTTGATACACCAACATTACTTTTTAATAAAGTAATAATTATTACAGCTTACCCATGTTGTGATGTGTGTCTACCGATCTGACTGTGAGAGTGTATGCAAGGCATCAGATGTCCATATATGGTAATACGTGACCTGTGAAGGCACGCACCTTATTTCACGTGGGACTATTTTGAAAATATCACACCTGCCCGGCATGATTTGAAATGATTGGATCTTTCTGATGTGTTTCATAACAACATTGATGGGGAATATAACCTGGCGTTTGTTCAAACCCACTTCACTGTGCAAAAACTGCTGTGAGACACGCCCACCAGAAGAACCCAGACTTGCCAAGTTAGAATTCAAGAATTCCTTTGATCGGACTGGATCTTTTATTGGAGTATTCCAAAAGGACTAACAAATAACAGCCCAGGAAATCTCTAGCGTAACAAGGAAAACCATGACTAAGGAAAACTGAAACACACGGAGCTAGAGAGGGAATCTATTGTCAAATTAAAGACACCCCAAACGCGTGTAAGAGACCGACTCGTCTCTTTTATTCATCTGAGCAACAAGTCTGTAGCCAGGATTGGCTTATTGGTAGTACCAGCAGAAAGTAACATCTCTGGAACAAGAAGGGAACCGTGGCCTAAGCTTTAAGACGAAGGACCCACGTGGTAGACTCTCCTTGACATTTCTGGGAAACGAGCTACCCCCGACAACCTTGATCAGAGACGAGCTTGAGCAGAGTGAAAAGAACCAATCCATAAGAAGGAGCAGAACCGTCATTGGCAGCTAAGTTCAAATAGATGCTGCCACTTGAACGTCTTGTAGTATCTCACATTCCATAAAGACTGTGATGATAACTTTTCTTGATCCATAACTATTCAAATTATTTCCAACTGTTAAAACCTAAAGTGATTATTAAATTTTGTTATTTGTAATGTTACAAATTTAACTTCGATTTAATAATTTTAAAGTTACTGCGTGTTTGTCTCAGTCAAATTACTACACACGCTCTAAACAGAGCAATACTAGAATAATAGAATTCCACCGAGTAAATCAGGGGTGGGGGCTTAAACGAGCTGAAAGTAATAAGTGCTTAAATTCTTCACAAAAGCGTCGCAGAATTACAGAGTTAACATACTCAGCCAAAGCATTATTGATCTCGCTTATTCTGAATATCTTGTGAAGACTCCCTTTGTAATAGAAGTGTCATCACCATTATATCTACATCTCTGCCAAGAGTAATCTTGTGCGAAGGTAGATACCTTGGAAGCCCATATTAGATACTCCTGAGTTCTGGCCTTTTTTGGACCACTACTGCAAAGCAGGGGAGGCAATACCGTCACTTACTGGCTGTGATTGAGTTTATGTTGTGTAATGTGTTGCATTGCTTTGTTGTTATTTCTGTGGTGTTTATGACACATTTTATTCGTTTTCACTTGTTGAGTACAGAACTCCACTTTATTATACTTTTCATAGTTATTTTTAGTAACGTATGTTCTGCCTGAAGTTTCTCATACGATTGTCTGAGGCTGAAAAACTCTTCTATTATTAATTCTATCTCAGATATAATGCTTGCACAACCATCATGATGATCAGATAAATTGGAAGGTTGTGTTTGTGATGTTGTTACTGGTCTGCAGTCGACAATTCCTGCTACTGAAGGTCGCTCTGCCTCTGTACAAGTGTACATATAACATTACTTCCAACGGTGATTGGTGTTTTCAATTCTGTTTGTGGTTATGTCGCATTCGCAAGTAGATGGTGAGTGTGATTAAAATTATTGGCAGTTGGTATAGGAGAATAAGTTATAGCCATTTTTTTCCATGAGCAGACATTTCTGGGTTGTTGGAAACAGTCATATTACATGTGATGGCTTGTCTACTTACTCCAGTAGTGGTTGTTGTTCTCCATAAATAATTCAAGTCTTTTTTGTATCCACTCTTTAACAACATGTTGAAAACCTTGAGTCATGCCTTTGTTAGGGGTGTTGTAAAGAAGGAGAAAAATCTCCAGTGGAAATAACATCCTCTAAGTGAGCACTATTTCCATCAATTCGTGAATCAATATGTGCGTTAGATTCATAATATATCTTGGAAAGACTTCGCAGGGCTTTGTCATGAAATATTCTAATCCACATATATAAATTATTAGGTAAATATGAAGCCTAACAAATAAAATTAATAAAGAGAAGAGCAATGGTAAAATAACAGTGCTGTCACAAAGAATGTACTCGAAATCCCCCTTGTTTTCTGCTTCGTCTGCAAATTGTAACGCTTTCACGTTGATATAAAAGCTTACTGTATTATTACCCGCCTTCTTCAATGAAACGTGTGCTGCATTTCTAAGAAAAACATTGAGACGTACTGCGTAATGACCTAAATTAATCCTAACATTAATTATACTGCGTTACCAAAACGAACGAACAGATGGACAAAGGATAAAGAGAGAGGGGAGGGCTGAAAATCAGGAACGCATGCATCACGCGTGTAAGTCTACATGCACTAATTTTTTTTCAGACGGACAGTGATAAAATACACTACCCTTTCCCAGAGTTAGGTTTATAAATCATAAAAAAACTCTTATTAGAAAAGATAACATTAGATGGGGTTACGGTTGAAAACATAACAGTACCCAGACAGCACATCTTCGAAACAGGAGGTAGAAGAAATTGCATATTTTGAACGCAGCCACGTAGCTCCTTTAAATTAGTATTTTTGGGTTCCTTAGGGCTTGCTGACAAATAATATGTAAAACGTTACGCAACTAGTCCAGGAATTAATAAATTATACCCAAAATAAAATATTGGGGGTGCCTGACAGCATAAAATCATTTCTGCTCATAAGATTTTTTTTTAACGTGTTTGAAAAAAATTTACGTTACAGAAATAGCCTACCATGTAAACTCCAAATTGATTGGAGCGCAACAAATGAAAGCCTAACCACGATTGGTCGGGCTATAAATACTATCTTGGTTGTTAGGGGAAACGGGGAAAGGTAACATTTTTTTCAAACACTTGTCGAAACGGGGCTCATTGGTCAGACTCGCTGATATACACACTTGGGAGCGTTAGTTCGAAACCACTTGTTTAAATAAACTTGATAAAGCATCAGTGCGTTGAAGCCAGCTTATATTTGGCTAAATAAAAGCCTGGAAGATAAGCAGATGGGAATTTGTGCCAGTTTGTGCCAGAATTCATTGCTAATCAACGTATCTGTGTTTATTCGTATGAATTGTGGGACAGTGGTCTTGATGGTACTGAGCAGCACCTGGTCAGAGCTTTGCTGAATCCAGAGTCGGACAGCATACTCCTTGGTCTTTTTAGCTATCAGTGAGGTGTCTCCTGAGCCCAGAGGAGAATTCGAGCAGAGGAGTCCTTTCCTGCCGCCATCACGCCAGATAAGCGAATTGGCCAGCTGAGCTCAACATTATGTCCCCTCATCTTGAACTGACTTTGTAAAATTAACATTAAGAGGGGAATTTACTTGTCTTAAAATCAGGAACTGTGAACATCTCCAATACTAGTCCCTAAAGACAAACTATTGAAGTCATGATGACAAATACCAACAGAGCTTGAACAAAACAAAACCAGTATTACCTCATTTTACTACTACACAAATGACACACATAGAACATTTGTAATAATATATGTCACTACAATATTCATATTAAATACATTCTGTACATAACTTGTAATTTAAATTGATTGTGATTCCTGGTTCCCTTGTAGTTGAATCAGGACACATATTCATTCATGCCAGTAATGAATACATATTGTTATTTGAAAGTTTATCAGTGACTCTTTTAAGATATCTTTGTAGAGTGTTATATGTATGTATGTGAGTGTCACAGTGTTGTCAAGAGTAGTGGATTAAATTAAATTGTTTATCTGTCTGTTGTTGTGACTTACACTTCATCATACACATACCCTAGGTAGCATCACACTATTCCAGAATAATTCTGACTGAGATATATAGATATGTGGTAGCAAGTAAGGTTATCTATAATACACTACTCTTAATAGATATAGATACCTTCACAGCTGATCTCAGTCAGTACACTAAGTTCCCTATAAGTATTTATAACATCCCACTTCACCACAGGCCTCATAGTCAAGTAATGTGGAGAAAGTTAGTATGGCACAATGCATGTTGTTTTTATAAGTTATACTCACTGATAGCTTACTTGGGGTGTTTGCTTTAATAGTTTTGGTTTTCTTTTTCACCGCTCTTTTCACGTTTAAAATGTAATGTTTTTAGTTTTTTTAGTTTTAGGTAAAGTAATGGCTACCGCACTGACGTGTGACATTGTTAATGTTTATTATCTAACACAAAAATCTGGAGTTTTACTTGATCAAATATGTCTCTAATTACCAATGTAGTTCCAGTTTGATATCACTGACATCTTTGGAGATTTGTATAATTGAGTCTCATCATGAATTATATAGCTCCTTAAAAGTTTTGTGTTGACATTTGGTGGATGTGATGGAAGCTGCGTAAATCGCCATTATTGTGACCGAGTGTGAATGAATTTGGCGTCACCATTTTTAGCAGAAAACCTGCCAAGATGGCTGACAGGATCGACGAAATGATTTTAGTATCAAAAAGTTCTTCCTCAATGCAAATTCACATAATATATCAAGTTGTTCCAAAAAGAAAGTAGTTAATACTTTTAAACAGACCGATGCTTGTCAAACTTAGCATACAACATTAGAGAAAACATCATATTAATTTAATAACTGTAACGCTTAAATAAACATGTCCGACATCTCGCGGAACTGGAAGTAGAAGACGTACACTGAACGGATGGCACAGGAGAGAAAGAGATAGCATGCGTTTATTGAAGGTCTATGTTCCCTGTCAAGTTGACATGTAGTCAATGAATGAGTCAATGAGTGAATTAACAGCGAAGCTACAGACGAGAACCGTTTTCAAAATACTGTTATGTAACCGGATGTTCGGACCTCTAGAACAATTTGTAAGGCCCCACATTTTGCCGGACAGTGCTGGGCTTACATTTATTATTGACCTTCGCCCTAGGAACTGGAAGTAACGAAAAGTTCAGCATAACCTGGGGACAAACAACTGACATTAATATTAACACTCCCTCCCCAACTCCCAAAATTCAATTTCCTCACCCCTGGTACACATCGTTAAATTTTTTTTCCATATCTTTTCTCATCTTTAACTCTTCGAAATAACTTTCAAGTCTACGTCAGGGGAAGTAAGAAAGAGATATCATCACTGTCACAGTTAGCTTATTCTATTGTGACATATTTCTCATTATTATCATCATCATCACCTATTTCATTTGAGGTCTTTATTGAGCTTGACGCCATCACTAAAGTTGGTGCCCTTGCTGGAAGCCTACATCAAGTATTCACACAGTCTTGTAGCGATGGGTTCTGTAGCAACAACTCATATCAGTGGCCTGCTACGACATGCCACAGAGTTTAGTGCTCCTATTCTCTCTTTGTCTCTTGAGAGACACCCCGGAAATACACAAGGTTATTTTACAGTAACACAATAATTAGTACATTAACAAAATAGTCTTACAGTAACACAATAATTAGCGCATTAACAAAATAGTCTTACAGTAACACAATAATTAGTACTCGTACATTAACAAAATAGTCTTACATCATCATCATGTGACGTATTCTTTCCAGAACGTTGTCTCCATTACAGCTGCTCTGAACGCATCACGATTCTGGGCAAGTCGACCTGCATCAGCCAAAGACAAGTTCAGACTCTCTGTGATGTCCTGGGTCCACCGTCGTCTAGGTCGACCCCTTCCCCTTTTTCCAGGGACCATGCCTTCCATCACTGTTTTTTCCAGACTATTATGTCTTTTTATATGACCGAAAAATTTCAGCGTCCTTATTGCGATGGTATTTAGGAGCCAATGTTCCTGTACGTTTAGTGAGTGCAGTACTTCTCTGTTGGTCTTTTTTTCTGTCCAGGGTATTCTCAACATCCTTCTGTAGCATTTCATTTCAAATGATGTAATCTTTTTTGCAACTGTTTTATTGAGTGTCCAAGTCTCGCAGCCGTATGTTGCCACTGGGAATATACATGCTCTGATCAGTTGTAACTTTGTTTCTTTGCTTGTGCCTTGCCATAGGTTTTTCATCTGTATTAGTTTATGTGAAGCAATTGCAAGTCTTCTTTTAATTTCTACTGCACAGTCGCCAGGGCTGTTGATGATTGATCCTAAGTATTCGAATTCATTAACACTTTCCAGTTCTTCGTTATCAATTTCAATTTCTGGTTTGGTCTTTACTTTGTCTGTTGTCAATACTTTAGTCTTCTTGGTGTTTAGGTATAGATTCTGGGCCTCGCTGTGTTTTTTGGTGGACAGAAGTAATTGTTCAAGTCCTTCTGGGTTGGTCGATAGGAGGACTGTGTCGTCAGCATATCTGATTTCCGGGATCTGGTACCCGCCGATGTTAAATGAGTCAAACTCTGTGTGTTCTTGGTCATCTCTTACGTTTCTCATGATATTCTCGGCATAAATGTTAAACAGGTAAGGGGAAAGGGTACAGCCTTGTCTTACTCCTTTCTGTACTTCAAACCATTCTGATGTTTCCCCCTCTATTCTTACGGCTGCCTGTTGTTCTTGGTACAGCAGTGCGATGAGTTGTATAAGGTGGTTTGGAAATCCCATATTTTTCATAATAGCCCATAACTGCTGATGTTGTACACAATCGAAAGCCTTGGTGTAATCAATGAAACAAGTATGTAGGTCAACGTTGAATTCTCTACACTTTTCTATGATGATCCTCATGTTGAATATATGATCTCTAGTGCCTCTACCTGGTCGAAAACCCGCCTGTACTTCGTTTATTTCTGTTTCTAGCTTTTGTTGCATCCTTTTCATTATGATTTGTAATAGTATTTTGCTGGCATGGCTTATAAGAGCTATAGTTCTGTAGTTTGTGCACAGTTTCAGGTTGCCTTTTTTGGCAAGGGTATGTAAATTGATCTTTTCCATTCCTTGGGCCAAATTCCGCTTTGCCAGATCTTGCAGCATAATGCATGGTATATACGAGCGCTGCCTTCTCCTCCTGCCTGTATCATTTCAGCTGTTATTTCATCACAACCAGGAGATTTCCCGCTTTTTAAGTGTTTGATTGCGTTCCGGACTTCCTCTATGGTAGGTTCTGGTTCACGTTCCGCTTCATTCATGACGTTGTTATCTGCCGCTTTGTTTATTTCCGTATACATTTCTTGACAGTACTCCTTCCATCTGTTCAGAATATCTTTATGTTCTGTTAGAGTGTCGCCTTTCTTGTCGTTTATTGCTCGAGGTGATGATTTAAAGTTGCTGTTCTTCAATGAACAGTAACACAATAATTAGTACATTAACAAAATAGTCTTACATTAACACGATAATTAGTACATTAACAAAATAGTCGTACAGTAACAAAATAATTAGTACATTAACAAAATAGTCGTACAGTAACACAATAATTAGTACATTAACAAAATTGTCGTACAGTAACACAATAATTAGTACATTAACAAAATAGTCTTACAGTAACACAATAATTAGTACATTAACAAAATAGTCTTACAGTAGCACAATAATTAGTACATTAACAAAATAGTCTTACAGTAACACAATAATTAGTACATTAACAAAATAGTCTTACAGTAACACAATAATTAGTACATTAACAAAATAGTCGTACAGTAACACAATAATTAGTACATTAACAAAATAGTCGTAGAGTAACACAATAATTAGTACATTAACAAAATAGTCGTACAGTAACACAATAATTAGTACATTAACAAAATAGTCGTACAGTAACACAATAATTAGTACATTAACAAAATAGTCGTACAGTAACACAATAATTAGTACATTAACAAAATAGTCGTACAGTAACACAATAATTAGTACATTAACAAAATAGTGGTACAGTAACACAATAATTAGTAGATTAACAAAATAGTGGTACAGTAACACAATAATTAGTACATTAACAAAATAGTCTTACAGTAACACAATAATTAGTACATTAACAAAATAGTCGTACAGTTACACAATAATTAGTATATTCACAAAATAGTCGTACAGTAACACAAAAATTAGTACATTAACAAAATAGTGGTACAGTAACACAATAATTAGTACATTAACAAAATAGTCGTACAGTAACACAATAATTAGTAGATTAACAAAATAGTCGTACAGTAACACAATAATTAGTACATTAACAAAATAGTGGTACAGTAACACAATAATTAGTACATTAACAATATAGTCGTACAGTAACACAATAATTAGTACATTAACAATATAGTCGTACAGTAACACAATAATTAGTACATTAACAATATAGTCGTACAGTAACACATTAATTAATCCATCATCATCATGTAGCATGTCCTTTACAGAACGTCGCTCTCATCACAGCCCGACTGAAAGACTCTCGATCTCTAGCCAACCTTCCCGTCTCCTCCATTGTCGTATTCAAGGTGTCTTCAATGTCCTGTGTCCATAGTAGTCTTGGTCGGCCCCTGCCTCGCCTTCCAGGTACAATACCCTCCATCGCTGCTCTTTCTAAACCACTATGACGTTTTGTAGTAAAATCTGCGAAATAATCGCTCATTTCAGTAAGATTTTAGTCCTATGATAATAAATAACCCCGCCCGTATGTGTCTGACTATGATCATCTCACACGCCAGCATCGCGCTGAATTTTGTGCCATGGTAATGCTTAGAAACGATCTCGCCGTATAAACATACTCGCTTTCCTTGTGACGTACAATAAACATTTTTAACATTTTGCCCGATCTGATAGAGACTGCGGCAAGACTTATAATTAACGATCTTCCAGAAATGTGCCGCCAAACTACTGTCTGAATTAACGTAATACTTTAACTTTAACGCCTCTAATAGTAGTAATCTATACATTTTTCAGTAGTGTAACACGAGATGGCAGAAATAATTAACGCAAATTCTAACACCCACCGCGCAAAACCCCGCTTCGCTTGACACGCTGTGGGATTGGCCCGATGATATATACACAAAGACAGTTTAAATTCTCGCCGAGTAATGTATTTCTGACGTCACTCAAACAAGTTAGTTATTTGAATAAAAAATGCTAGCGAGAGAGAGATGAGGGGGGGGGGGGGAAGATGGCCGACTTGTGTAAAATTTATATTTGACGATTGACAGTGACAAAATTGAAAATCTAAACCATACTGAAACTGACCATAAAAATCATATGGTAGTATAGCTTAGAGCCCCTTGAGCAAAAATGTGTTTTTAAAAAATATCCAAGTATTAGCGAAGTTATTGAGAAAATACTAAATGTCTACGGACGCTTGACCAGACAGACTGTTGTTCCTGCTTGTTTTTTTCATAACGTTAGTGGGGACGCCAGCTTAGAAAGAGGCATGGTAGTAATTCAAATTCTATTAGTTGGGATAGGAGTGAAAGGGGAGAGATAGGAAAAATGTAACTAAAAACGAAACATCTTTTTCTATTGGGCATAACTAACGCAGACTGACCAATCGACTACCAGACACAGAGTTTGTTTGGAAATTTGTTTTTGTTTTTCAAAAACTACATTTGAATTCTGGTAGTCGCAAGTTTTCCATTGGCCAGTACTAATAGATATTAGCAAAAAGCTTTCAATGCTCATCGCCAGTTGACAAAAACTTTTTCTATCAAATACGCTGAGATCAGCTGTGTTAATTTGTAAAATAAAGAATTAATTCGCAGTCTGGGCAGGGCAGAGAAAAACTGAGGCCATTCTTTGCAAGTCAGCGTTATTTGTTATATATTTCTGTGAAATTGTGGTAAGAATGCTTTATGTATTAATATGTTTATTACAACTGCCAAAGTTAGATACTGCTATTGGGAAAAGTGAAGGACATGCCGGGAGCAGACATTGTTGAGTCCTCACATTGAACTGTATCTAACTGTTGTATATTGTCATGATTTTGTTTTAATATTATTGTATTAGAATATGTTAGTAAGCCTCCGAGTTCCATGAACACTGTTCAACATGCCTGGAGCGTTTATAATTTAAAAAAAAGAAGAACAAATCATACAAAAGGAAATGTGGTTACTCCACGTTATTGTATTGAGGAAAACTATGTAAAGTACAGTGGCGTATCTGCCATAGAGACCTGAGGTGTGGTCACAGCAAGGTGTGAGTCATATAAAATTAGGGGCGAGTGCACCTGTATGCACGCGAGGCTGACCCCATACCACCATATGTAAATAATAATAATAAAGTGTGATCAGATATAAAAAGGTCAGGGTGTCTTTTTATTGCAGAGGTTTTATTTCCTGTTACCAGCCGGTGACAGGAAACCTGACGAGTGAGTGTAACGCCAACAAGTCTCCGGTAAACCGTTTACGCTGTCAGCTTATAGCTGGAGGTACTTATTGGCAAACACTATTACAAAGTGTCCACACATTTTAGTTAATCCTTTTATGTAAACTACCTTTTCCTCATTTTCAAAGACCTGTCCAAAAGAGATGGCGGGACAGGCAGATTAAATTGTAAAAAGAAAATATTCAATTGTAAAGAAAAAACTTAACCACTGTTTTATTCATTTCCTTATAGTGAGTTAAAGTGTTTTGTGTTTATGTACCATCATTTTCATTTCTCCCCTAGACATTAGGTACATCATACACCAGACACTAGAGTCAAAATAGTGACCGTGTTAGATCTAGGGAAGTAGCGTTAAGTTCCCTGCAAATACCTCATCATCATCTTTTAGAGTCAGGGGCCTACATGTGCTTGACCTCACACGGTTAACACAGACACAGATTTCTTTCCTTTTAGGTATAACATCATAACCTCCCCAGCAAATTAAACTTGCTACACGTTTAATGTGGCCAAAGTATTTCAGTTTCCGGGACATGATATTCTTTATGAGCCAATTTTCCTCGATGTTCAGGTCGTGTGGGATGTCTATATATTTCTTCTTCTTGGTCCAAGATATTCTGATAATTTTTCTGTAACACTTTGCTTCGAAAGATTCGATTTTTTTCTTTAACGTTTGAGTAATGGTCCATGATTCACATCCATACGTTGCTACCGGAAAGATGCACGTTCTCAGAAGTTTTACTTTTATTAATTTGCTGGTGTTGTGCCATAGGTTCTTCATTTTATTTAACCTCTGCATTGCTATGGCCAGTCTTCTTCTGACCTCTTTTGAGCAGTCTCCATTGTTGTTAATTATGGAGCCAAGATATTCAAAATTTGTGACATTTTCAATTTCCTCATCATTGATGGTAATTGTTGGTTGCCATCTTGTTTTGTCAGGGGACATTATCTTTGTTTTGTTTTTTTGTGTTCAGAAAAAGGTTCTGATCCTCACTGTGTCTTTTGACAGACAGGATTAACTGTTCTCGTCCCTTGGCACTGTTTGAAAGAATAACTGTGTCATTAATTAATACACTAAGAAAATAGTCGTACATTATCAGTTCTGGCAGAGAGATGTTAACGATTAATTGATCAGGCATAAAGTAACGTCCGACTGGCAGAGTGGTTAGAGCGCTGGTCTCTCGTGGCAAAGGTGCAGGATTCAAATCACGGTACCGACACGCTCCAGTCTACCCAGCTGTAAATGGGTACCTGACTCTGCTCTTTAAGTTAGGGAAGGACAAGGCAGCGAGGAAGGGAACTGGTCACCACACCTCTCAATGGTGGACCTAGTATGGTGAAGTCTTTACCACTTCACTCCCCTACTGCAGTATCTGTTATGGGACTACATTTGCCTTTTATAAAGATTGCGGAGGAATCTCTTGAACCAAGCCTATGTGGAATCTCTTGAACCAAGCCTATGTGGAATCTCTTGAACCAAGCCTATGTGGAATCTCTTGAACCAAGCCTTTGTGGAATCTCTTGAACCAAGCCGATGTGGAATCTCTTGAACCAAGCTTTGTGGAATCTCTTGAACCAAGCCTATGTGGAATCTCTTGAACCAAGCCTATGTGGAATCTCTTGAACCAAGCCTTTGTGGAATCTCTTGAACCAAGCCTATGTGGAATATCTTGAACCAAGCCTATGTGGAATCTCTTGAACGAAGCCTATGTGGAATATCTTGAACCAAGCCTATGTGGAATCTCTTGAACGAAGCCTATGTGGAATCTAAGTTAGCATATGTCTGACAGAGACAGATCACATTTATTGCGCACATTGTGTAAAAATGAATATTAGATTACTTTGTGTTACTCTCAAACATGGAAAACAGACACACACACACGCACGCACTCACATACACTCACACACACACGCACTCACACATACACGCACACACACACACAAGATAATCTGAAAGATACAAGAAATGTTTAAGGATTCAAGAAAGAAAGAGATGACATTAGTTTTTTTTTCTACAGTGCGCAAAGTATAATTTAGAGATGTAGCGTCCTTCAGTTATATCTGACTATGGGAATGTGCCCCCTGAGGTGATATCCCGCAGCTCTGTTTTTACACGCTTGTATGTCACTTTCATGTCACTTTCATGTCTCTTTCAAATCTTGCAATCGATTTGTCAATCACTTCCAGATGAGCAATAGCTCTGAAACTTGGCATAATTGTGTATTCCCGATGACAATACAATCTTCTTCTTCTTTGATCCTTAGCCGCTGACCGTCAAAGCAGTCAGTGGCCATTACGCCTGGTGGCGTCTTGTAGGGCAACAACAAATTGATTCCACTTTGCTCCGTCGGCGGCCATTTTTCGTACAGTGCCCCAACTCTGGTTCATTCTTTGCATCTCAGCCTCAGACAATACAATAATCAGTCAATTATTTAATAATTTAATATTGTGATTATGACATTATGAGTAATTAAAGTTTTTCGTAAAGAAATGTAAACAAATCAGGGGCCATAATCAAGTTAATTAAAAATTCAAGAGTACGTGGTGTGCTTTATTTTTTTCTATGGGTAAAACAGGGCAGTACTCAAACAAGTGTCTAGCTAAATCAAGGGAAACAATCCAAATTATAAAATTATGAATCAAGGGCCGGGGTTCGATCTCTAGATGGCTTTCAAATTGAAGAAATTGATTGCACCAAATTAACAGGCACAAAGCCATGTAATATTGACGCTCTAAAAGAAATGGATCGCTTAAAAAATTTTAGACCAGATTTACAATAAGTAAAAATATTGTTTATGTTTTAGTATGTCATAATTTTTCTAACAATAAAATAAAAGAAAATAAAAAACATTTTAAAAATATTTTAAACACAAGCTTCTAATGCACAAAAAACCCAAAAATAATTTTTCAAGGAGTTTATAGCTTGCAGTAAAAAAAATGTAACATCAAATTGATAAAAAGCATGGGGCGCTTAAGCGCTATCATATATTTTATCCATAAGTGTGTAATGAAGTTTAAAGCAGAAGTTAATTTCATGCAGAATCAGCGCCCCATGCTTTTTGTCAATTTGATGTTATATTTTTTGACTGCAAGCTATAAACTCCTAGAAAAATTATTTTTTTTTACATTTTTCATTCATTTCTCTGGTGTTCCTTTCGGTGCGTCCTCTTTTCTTCTGCTTGTTGTGAGGGCTTCTTTCAACACCTTCATATCTATGCCCAACACCTTCTTGTCTCTTTTACACATATCTATGCCCAACACCTTCTTGTCTCTTTTACACATATCTATGCCCAACACCTTCTTGTCTCTTGTACACATACCTATGAATCTGCCGTCGCCCAAATGTTCTTTTGGCATCTGTTAGCTGTCCGTAGAAAATATCTCTGAGGATGCAACTATCTTCCTTGCGGCAAATATACCCAAGCCAGAGTAGTCTGCGCTGTCTAACCAGTGTATACATGCTCTGAGGGCCAGCACGTGACAGCACCTCGACATTTGTCACTTTGACCTTCCACGAGATACCCAGGATGTGACGTAGAGGACACGAAGTATGAAGACAGTATAATTAAATAAACAGTACGTGAGTATCAAATTTAAAAACTACTTTGACTAGAAAAGAAAATATGTAAGGAAAGATTAAAACATACGTTAAACATTTCGAAAGCACTATCAATTAAAAAATCATAAGAGCTACGTATTTCATTACAGCATTATTAAGTTTGAAGACTTCTTTTTTAATAAAAGGTCCATACAGTATTCCAGATATCTGTTGCAATATTAGCAAGTTCGAACAGGCTTCCGAGAGCAGCCATCACAATGTGCATACGTGCACGTTGATGGTCAGAGTGCGTCACACACACGTTCGTATCCAGTCAGTGATCTCACCTGTCCAAGCTCTGCAGGAACATTTGTGTTTGGGTGCTATATCGAGTCAGCTGATATAGAACTCTTTTCAACAGTATGCCCCCTTCCACCAAACTGTTCTAATCACGCCCCCTTTTTTAAATGCATTTTTGAACATGATTATAAACTCTTTATAATATTTTCAGTGATGGAGAAAAAGACTGGCTAGAGTAGAGCTGAGCAGTTCGACTAGTACATCTGGAGTCTGGGGCTCACACAACACTTCTCACCTCCTCTTACTCAGAGCTGAGGCTAGCTCTCTCAATCTGTTACATCTGTCACTTAAAATTTCTCTTATCTATTATAATGTTAAATGTTCTACGTTGTACATTATTTATTAATAACGTTTTACAATATTTAGTTTTATTGTGACGTAACGGGGCGATCTATATCGATATTTGGTTCTCTCCGGCAGTACCGGTACATTTGTGGTACTGATATTTATTAGGTGCTATCAATTATCGCACTTTTCTGTCTTTCTTTCTTTATTTGTCTGCTAAGTAGCAGATATGTGATTTTATCAAATCACCCTGTAGGTGATAACTATCACAGTTGTGACACTCCTTGCAAATATGTCACCGGTTTGTTACCTAGTCATCCCAGCGTACGAAGAGCTGAGATAAGATAGTTGCCCGCGCGTTTAGATTGAACCACTGATAAGACGACATTACCGTCTGTGTGACACTGGTGGGCAGACACATGTGATGTAATTGCTTCCGGTCCTTAGTTAAAAAGTAATCATGGATTTATTACATTTTAGACAATATGAGTCTACAAATATGTTTGTAAGAGTGTATACAAGACATCAGATGTCCATATATGGTAATACGTGACCTTTGTAGGCGCGCACCTTATTTCACTTAGGACTATTTTGAAATATCACAGCCTATCCTGCATGATTTGAAATGATTGCATCTTACTGATTAGATTCATAACATCATTGGAGGGAATATAGGCTGACAATTTCACAATTTTATTTCTCTGTGATTTGCACGCTCGCCAAGACATCAGACCTCGCCACAGTGAAAACTAGATTCATAATTCCTAATTGTTATCCGGACCTTTTATTGGAAACCAGATAAGACTTATAAAGCACAGGAAATCTCTTTCAAATTTTAATAAGGAACAACCGGGACTGGGAAATTGAAGAAACACGGAGTCAGAAGGGGCAGACTATGATAAATTAAAAGAAATCCCAGACACGTGTTGTAAGAGAACGATTCGTCTCTTTTATTCATCTGTTCGACAAGTCTGTAGCCAGGATTGGCTTATTGGTGGTACCAGCAGAACGTACTATTTCTGGAACAAGACGGGATCGGTGGCCTACGCTTTAAGACAACGGACACACTGTGTAGACTTTCCTTGAAGATTTTCGGAGACGAGCTACACCCGACATCCTTGACCAGAGACGAGTGATCAGTGTGAAAAGACAGAACCGTCATTGGCAGCTAAGTTCAAATGTATGCTGCCATCTGAACTTCTTACCCTTTTTGCAATCCCCAAATACGAGAATGATAGCTTTTCTTTATCCATAACTATTCAAATTATTTTCAAACTGTTACAACTAAAGTGATTATTAAATTTTGTTATTTGTAATGTTACTAAATTAACTTCGATTTGATCATTTTAAAGTTACTGCATGTTTGTCTCAGTCAATTACTACACGCATTCTAACCAGAGCTATACTCGAATAAGAGAATTCCACTGATTAAATCAGTCAGAGGTGGGAGCTTAACGAGCTGATAAATAAATGCTTAAATTCTTCATAAAAGTGGTCGGCAGGTTACAGAATTATCGTGCTTTGCGCCAGCCAGCATTGTTTTCGTTTACCTGAATATCTTATGAAGACTCCCATGTGATAGAAGCTTTAATACTCTTCTATCTGCATTTCTGCCAAGAGTAATCTTGTGTACAAATAGACTCCATTGAATCCTATATTCGATACTCTTGAGTTTTGGCCATTGTTGGACCACTACTGCAAAGCAGGGGAGGCAATACCTTCACAATTATACATACTCTTAATATTCTGTATTAATATACAGTAACGTATACAGCTCAGGTTACAAACAACCTATCAGGACAACATCTCCTTCCGCGCTACGGTATAATGATCCCAAGGATTGCTGTTTCCTTTAGCGCTCAATTTTCTAGCACCTTTTCCTCTGCGCTAATTGGGATATTATTCTCTCATTCTCTCGCATAGTGCTGGATTATGGCCTTCCAGGACCCTAAGCACTGACAATATTATTGTGCCTCCCTCCCCCTTTCTTCCTACAAAATGTGAAACATATATATACACACACACACACACACACACACACACACACACTAGCAATAACCCGTCAATAATGACGGAAGTAAATCAAAAACTGTAATATATTTTTAAAATATTTTTTAATTCAGTGTAAAAGTTATTTGATGACAACATTTTTTGTGAAAGTGCGTGGATTGGTTTCAAAGAATGTTCCATGATAAAAAGTGTTTTTAACAAAAACTTTCAAGTTTTCATGATGTGTTTCTCGGGTGAGGGCGACATCGAGCTGACCGTGTCCGAAAACAGGTTCAGGAATTAAAACTCTTACGTGATCAAAAGATTGTTCTTGCGCCTTATTGATCGTCATTGCAAATGCTAAAATCACTGGGAATTGACGACGTCGCATCCTAAATGGCAAACTGCGCTCGCTCGGTTCTAAGTCAATGCGAGGAATTAAGACTCGTTCTCCCTTATTACTGCCAGTGATAATTTCTGCATCAATGGAATTCCGATGCAAGACTTTTATGACCAAACTCAATAGTCCGTTTTTTGCGTTCAGATTTCGCAATAGCATGATACATGCAGCAACCTTTAATTTCAGCAAATGCGGTGGCATTCCTGATGGGCACTGCTCGTTAAGGAACTCGTTTGGGAAATCAACTGCGTCGTTGGGATCATCGGAAATCATGGAATCTATGCTCCAATAAACCGTTTCATTTCCAGCGAGTAGTTCCAACAATAAGTCTGCAATACTTTAAATTAAAATTTTGTATTGTAGAAACAATCAAAATCTTACACTTTAAGGTTATTTTTAAACAAAATGAAGAGTTAAATCCGTTTCCGGAATGAAACTGGGTTTTACAATATAAAACTTACATTTTATTCATATATCACTGTCACTCACTTTGTGTTGCACAATTCACCGACTTTTCTTCGTTGAGTGTTACTATTTTCGGGAGAGTACATATAAGGGAAACAATACAATTAATGTCTAACTTTCAACCACAGTTGCATCCCTTGGATGTGAACGACGTACAAACGGCGAGAATTATGGAGTTTGATGATATATATATATAAATAAACGACATAAAATATCGAAACTTTTAATATTTTAATATCAAAACAGTCATATTAAATGTTTGATTAAAAATAGCAGTGTCTACAATACTGTGACTTTTTTTTCTCATTAGTTTAGAATCTACTTCATCAGGGCTTCTTAACCTTTAGAAGGGAGGTCCTACGTCCCGTTACAGCATCTTATGAATCCTCGCACCCCATTATCTTCTAGCTTGTAAAAAATGTCAGAAATGCGAAAAACAGTTTAACGTCGTTTTGAAAGAAATTTTGTCATGGCCACATCATTTAGCCACATCGTTTAGCCACATCATTTAGCCACATCATTTAGCCACATCGTTTAGCCACATCCAATTTTGACCTCTGTCATCAATTCTCTCTTTATCCTTTGATTTTCGAGGACCTCTTTATTTGTGTTTTTCTCTTTCCGTTTGACGCGTCCCATTCTTTTATATATCAGGGGCCTCAACTCTTTCTTCAAATTACTTGTTTGATTGTCCATGTCTCTACATTATAGAATAATGAAGAATATATATATAGTATTTGATGATTCTAGGTCTGAGTATGCGAATTCTTTGTTTGAATGTTAGTATCTGTCTTATGTTGCTGGATTTTACTTTGGCCATTCCTATTCTTTTCGTGATTTCTGTTTCGCATCTGCCATCTTATGTTATTCTGTGACCTCTACGCACTTTAAAATGAACTGATCTGACATTTTCCAGATGGTAGTCACACGTTCTAGCTGAAAATATGTACCCAGACAAAAATATTGTTACGGCTCTAATTATTCATTTGGGATCCTCTGATGACATGAATTCTGCACTCAGTTCATTTCGCTCTGAAGCTTTGATCTCAGAAAGTCCCGCTTTGAAAATTGCAGCTGCTTACTGTGCCGAAATAAAGGTGTAACCTG
Organism: Oreohelix idahoensis; assembly: GCA_024509875.1. Taxonomy (NCBI): domain Eukaryota; kingdom Metazoa; phylum Mollusca; class Gastropoda; order Stylommatophora; family Oreohelicidae; genus Oreohelix; species Oreohelix idahoensis. The sequence goes on from JAMPIV010012251.1 coordinate 149,849, forward strand.
CACAGTCAGTTGGAAGAATTTGATTTGCCGTGACAATTCAAGTACAGAGATACTTAAAACCGTATACTTTAGTAACTTGGATACATCACAACAGACATTTGAAAATATCAGTTTGAAGTCAATAGGAGAATCATTGGGAGGTTTTCATCTCCGCATCAAAGATCAGTTGCGATGGATCTCCAACGTCTCCTGCCTCGTATCTTCGTGGTACACTCTTTCCTGTCAAAATGACCCAATTTATTGAAACCATAGTGAAGGGAAAGTTAACGGTGAACGACAAGAGTATATCAGTCCAACTTAATATCGTCTAGTTCCCTATGAAATACATGTCCGATGCTATCAATTCAAGGTCTTTTCATGTTATCTTTATTCTTTTCATGTTATCTTTATTCTTTTCATGTTATCTTTATTCTTTTCATATTAGTCCCCAGCACCATTTCCCTATGGGATCTAAGTGGCTTAGAGGCATGACATCCGCCTCAAGTTCTAAAGGTACCGAGTTCGCTCCCGGCAAAGGGAGTATAATCTATGGTATTTTTTATAGAAACAATGGTTCCTAATGATATCAAACTCCCCTCTGATCTCCTGGGTAGGGAGATCGGATTTCTAACCTTCTTGCAAAAGGACAAAAAAAAGCTGTGTGCAAGTGGTGCACGTTAAAAATCCCACGATATTTGGAAATCGTAAAGAATACGCCGTACGGCCGCTGCCTTGGTAAAAATAAAAAAAAATTAGGAAACCTACCCATTTCAAAAATATTTATAGAATGTGTGATTCCTGTATACACACGTTGGGATCCTTGCCGGTGCTACGGAGTTCGTGCACTGTGCTGAGATCCCCTTGTTTGATCCAAGGGAGGATACCAGAGCACTTATGGAGGTGTCCGTATGCAACGAAGACGGTCCTTAAAGCCAAACCAATCCTTGTGGTGGTGTCATTTTTCGCACAGTCCGTGGATATCTAATTTAGGTTTATTATTTCTGCTACAACTTGTACAGTTTTCCCTTGTTGGTATATCCATAGACTGTGATAACATTCCAAATGCCAAAGCTGAAGATTTTTCCAGAATATAAAAAGGTAAATTAGCAACTCAGAGTCCCTTCGACGTTACCTGCGTTTTGTCACGTGCCTCCTTACCTGTGGACCTTCTGCTGTCTTGGAGCTGTGTTCTTTATTTGACGTCTCCATCTTGACACGATCGTTACAACACTGTATACTGTCATGAAACACTAAATGGACCTTTAAATACGTGATCGAAGATCTCCTAATAGCATGATGGGTGTATGCAAGACAGCGTGTTGGATACCCACGGCGATAATTTTTTGATGTGCAAGAATCACGTGATCTAAATCGATGTAGCTTTAAGATCCCACTAGCGTATTTAGAAGGGTAACCTGAAAAAAGCGCACATGAAAAAAACCCACACGAAAATTGCACATAGACAGAACCCCACTGTCATAAATGCGCACAAGAAAAATGCGCACACGGAAAAAAACACCGACAAGCTTGAACGTTTCATTTAGAGTTTATTACTTTATAATATTGTGAATACGAAAATTACTATATGTGCGTATTTTTCTGTGTGGGCATTTGTCCGTGTAAATAAATATTAGACAAACATAAAGGTATGTTTTCAGGCACTCGTAAGAAATAAAGAAGTTGAACACTAGACAACAGAAAAATAACAGACGTGAGTGGCTTACCCAGGACTCGAACCCAGGACCTTCCGTGCGACAACCCCGCCTAGCTATGCACGCGAATCACACTATCCTCCCTGTGCGTATTTGTCCGTGTGGGCATTTTTCCGTGTGAGCAATTTCCCATGTGCGCATTTTTCGGTGTGAGGAATTTTCCGTGTGCGCATTTTTCGGTGTGAGGAATTTTCCGTGTGCGCATTTTTCGTGTGCGCATTTATGACAGTGCGGTTCTTTCTGTGCGCAATTTTCGTGTGAGTTTTTTTCATGCGCGCTTTTTCCATGCATTCATTTAGAGGGGGTTCTGAGCGTCGACACCCCCTTTCACAAAGAGAAAACGACATTCCTACTACGTGCTGGGACGTTTTGTGTGCTGCTCTTATAAGCGTTAGACTACACACTTTTTTGAAGGAAGCTGATCACCTTTCTCAGTGTTTATAAAGTAGATCTCTAGAGATCTCAGTGTTTATAAAGTAGATCTCTAGAGATCTCAGTGTTTATGAAGTAGATCTCTAGAGATCTCAGTGTTTATAAAGTAGATCTCTAGAGAACTCAGTGTTTATGAAGTAGATCTCTAGAGATCTCAGTGTTTATAAAGTAGATCTCTAGAGATCTCAGTGTTTATAAAGTAGATCTCTAGAGAACTCAGTGTTTATGAAGTAGATCTCTAGAGATCTCAGTGTTTATAAAGTAGATCTCTAGAGATCTCAGTGTTTATAAAGTAGATCTCTAGAGATCTCAGTGTTTATGAAGTAGATCTCTAGAGATCTCAGTGTTTATTAAGTAGATCTCTAGAGATCTCAGTGTTTATAAAGTAGATCTCCACCCCTGCTAGGTTGCCTACCGCTGCTGTAGAGGAATGAAGTGTTCGAACCGTTATTTTACCAGGTCTCGCCTTTTTTATAACGTGCAGTGGCTAGTTCCCTCCCTTGCTGTAGATTCCTTCCATAATTCTATAGAAAAATTAATAATACATTTTTACAATTGTGTAGACTGAAGGATGATGCTAGCTGGTTTTGAACCCAGTAATTTTACCACGAGAAGTAAACGCTCTTACGCCACTTCCACTCAACGCTCACGTTATAAAGGTAAAGTAAAGGATCCCGTTACACGCCCATTGAGGCATATTGGGAATATGGTGTTAGGCCCATATTTTCTTGACCATCGGCACACTAGGGGTGATGAGGTCAGCATCACGGCGGCTGCCTTAACCTTCCTAGAGTTGCTCTGGTACCCAATTGGGGCTGGGTCGACCCAGGAGCCGTTTGCGGCCTAAAAAATTCCCACCTCATCTGGGGATCGAACCATAGACCACTGAGCTAGGAAGCCAGTGCACTAACCACTAAGCTACCGCTGCTCCCGCTCACATTATACGTATTATAAAAATAGTTTATTGTGTGGGGAAAAGTGGTGGGGGTGGGGGGTGGGGGGGAGGGGAAACTGCCACCCCATAATTCGTTCCGAACAAAGTCCTATAAACACCACAAGAAGCTGTTTCAGTGTCACCCATATACAGACGGTTCGATTCCACGTTTGCACCAAGCTTTATTCTTTGTCCTCACCATGTAAGCTGCATTTAAGATGAATTAGACGACAGTAAATTTCAAACGAACAGAAAAGAAAGTATCTGCGGTAATAAAAAATAAAACAAAGACACAAACTTGCAATAGTTATCTCTGTATATGTTTGTTTACATGATGAGCCTGCTAGTCACGTGCACATCCTCTTACGATGTGGTTGGTGGTAGCAATTATTCTATTCTTTTACGCCTGCTCTCAGAAACCTCTCAGAGCAACCACGTTTTTTTTCTTTCTTCAATCATCATTTTTTGAAAAAAAGGGCCTGAAAAATTCCAACTAGTTGAGTGAGATTTATATGATTTGCGAATATTTTTATCTGACCCTAAGCATTTATTCATTCATTATCTGGTTATGTCCGCTGGAGCATATGCTTCAGTCAGTTCCAACATAGCTCTTCAGTCGTGTTTTTCGAGTTGTAAGTTCTTTCTGTATCTTTAATAACTCTTAAAGGACAGGTGGTTTCCCACATGTTTGACGCAAGGAATTTTCTGTTGCTTTGAAATTGCACTAGTGTTAACGTTAAAGGTCAGTTCTTTCCACGTCTTTTGAAAGTGTCCAAGTCATTTGAACGTTTCCAAGTCTTTTGAACGTGCCCAAGTCATTTGAACGTGTCCAAGTCTGTTGAATGTGTCCAAGTCATTTGAACATGTCGAAGTCATTTGAACGTGTCCAAGTCATTTGAACGTGTTCAAGTCATTTGAACGTGTCCAAGTCTTTTGAAGGTGTCAAAGTCTTTGGAATGTGTTCAAGTCTTTTGAACGTGTCCGCGTCTTTTGAACGTTTCCAAGTCTTTTGAACATCCGGTAATGTAACGCTCACGTTTAAAGGAAATTCATTGGGAATTAATAAAATATAAAAGGGGCGCAAAATGAAACATAAACGTTGTTCAAATATAGGTCAAAGGTAATGGTAGTCTGATAGCAGATACTGACGTAGAGGAGTCAAATCAGAGACTTCAGTATACTAGGTCCAGCATCGATAGGTGGGGTGACCATCCTTTCCTCACTGCACTTTCCTTCCCTAACACAAGTGCAAAGTCAGGTACACAATTACAGCTGGGTAGATTGAAGCGTGTTGATACCGTGAATCAAACCCGGCACATTTGCCGCGAGAGAGAAGACAGAGTGGTTAGAACGCTGGTCTCTAGGCGACAAAGGTGCCATGCACCTCAGATCGGGCGACAAGAAGCTCTCACAACAAGCAGAAGAGAAAAGAACACGACGAAAGAAACACAGTTAACAAAAAAGCTGCTAAGCACTATCACCTCAGGGGCGCATCCCCATAGTCCGTTATGACTTAAGCACTATCACATCAGGGGCGCATCCCCATAGTCCGTTATGACTGAATGACTATCACCTCGGCGGCGCACCCCCATTGTCCGTTATGACTGAAGGGAGCTACTACTATACTCTCTGCCAGCTGATGGGTGATGATGATAGTTTTATTGACTACGCAGGTCAGTTCTTAGCACGATTAGTAAACAAAATAAATTGTTTTCTTGCAAGTTTCCCATTAGGGAAGCACGTTGACAGAGCTGCAGAACATGCTTGCAGCAAACGTCAAGGTTAGCCTAAACTTCTTAACCTCCTTAGACAACTGGGATTCAGAGAACAAATTAGGCGTAGCTTCCTAAACTTCCTCACGAACACAGGAGAAACTAATTCCAACGCCAATGTGGTCAAAACATATGGAGTTATAGACTCCTTCATCACTTATTGTCAGACTCTTAGAGATCGCGCTGGGTCAACAATGTCCGAATGTAAATAGATGGAAACAGTAGTCTGAAGGAGTCGTACTTGATGATCTGAGGAATTTGTACCGCGAATTCTTATCTGTACCATCCGTATGGGCATGATGTCACAGCCAATCAATTTATTGTTCCCACGCAACCCGGGTAACTGCACTCATTTGTAAATGAATTCCTAAAATACAACTTGATTTATTCAAAACGCACCAAGTTTTACTATTATTTGCAAATGCAATGTTTACTGTGTTTTTATAAATATGTGAGCATTATAGATCTACGCTGTGTTCTTCGCTTGTTTTTTTATCATATTTCTCAGTGCGTTGTCTCGATAAATCAAAAATTAAGATCTTTATCAAGTAATACAGTAATTTTAAACATTTTTCGTGGCTTTGCACAAAATATGAACAACATTTACATCTACCACAACAATTATACAAGACATTTACGTGTAGAACAAAATCGGGACAAGACATTAACACACACTAGACAATACAAACAACATTTATATAAACAACAAACTAGAGGCTTACAAACAACATATACCACATAAGTGACATAAAACAACACGTACCACAAAATTGACACAAGACAGCAACATATACCACATAAGTGGCTTAAAAAACCAGCTATCACAAAATTGACACAAGACAACAACTTATACCACATAAGTGACATAAACCAACACGTGCCACAAAATTGCCACAAGACAACAACACGTACCATACAATTGACACAAGAAAACAACACGTACCACTAAATTGTCACAAAACATTTACACGTACCACACAATTGATACAAGAGACGCTTGGGAGTCATGACCCAAGTGGGCCCGCCCCCCCTTAGAGTGTAAAGGAGTAATCGGGCCGAAACACTTGTCGGATGGGGGGACTTCTTCTGTTGATCAGATTGCTTCCTGTTGTATCGCTCTGTAAAGAGTTTCCTATCAAGACAACAATACGTACCACAAAATTGACACAAGACAAAAACACGTACCAAAAAATTGACACAAGACAACATGTACCACTAAATTGACACAAAACATTTACACGTATCACTAAATTGACACAAGACAACAACATGTACCACTAAACTGACACAAAACATTTACACGTACCACATAATCGACACAAGACAACAACACGTACCACAAAATTGAAACAAGACAACAACACGTACCACAAAATTGACACAAGACAACAATAAGTACCACAAAATTGACACAAGACAACAACACGTACCACAAAATTGACACAAGACAACAACAAGTATCACAAAATTGACACAAGACAACAACACGTACCACAAAATTGATACAAGACAACAACAAGTACCACAAAATTGACACAAGACAACAACAAGTACCACAAAATTGACACAAGACAACAACAAGTACCACAAAATTGACACAAGACAACAACAAGTACCACAAAATTGACACAAGACAACAACAAGTACCACAAAATTGACACAAGAGACAACAACAAGTACCACAAAATTGACACAAGACAACAACAAGTACCACAAAATTGACACAAGACAACAACAAGTACCACAAAATTGACACAAGACAACAACAAGTACCACAAAATTGACACAAGACAACAACAAGTACCACAAAATTGACACAAGACAACAACAAGTACCACAAAATTGACACAAGACAACAACACGTACCACAAAATTGATACAAGACAACAACACGTACCACAAAATTGACACAAGACAACAACAAGTACCACAAAATTGCGTTATCATGTTTGCTGCATCTATCCTCCCCCTGTGTCGTTTCGTCTCTCTCTTCTTTTTCTTTTACACTGGTGGTTCCGTAACAAGTACTGTCTTGTAGTGATATCAGTTCGTAATTCAGATATTTAATTATTATTAGTCTTTGCCGAGCTCTTTGCTTTGACGCCTATCTATCACCTATTTTTTTTTAAATCCTGAATTTTCTTCCTGTAGGTATGTTTTCTTCTGAATCTTTCTATATTTGTTTGAATCTATCTTCTTGCCGACCTTTATTTATTATCTTTTTTACCTGAAAATTTAAATTTTGAATCTATATAACCGGCTGTCTTTTGTTGTCTACATTTTTTAGTTCAAAGCATTCTATTATTTTCTGCCAAATATCTCTCTCTCTCTCTCTCTCTCTCTCTCTCTCTCTCTCTCTCTCTCTCTCTCTCTCTCTCTCTCTCTCTCTCTCTCTCTCTCTCTCTCTTTAAATATTTCTTTACGGCATTAAAAAAAAATTAACTCTTTCTTCCTCAAAATCTCTTTTTTTTTCACAATCTTTCTCCCCGCTAATCTCATTTCTTTCACAATCTTTCTTCCTGCAAATCTCGGTTTTTTTTTTTTCCCAACAATCTTTCTTCCCGCCAGTCTTATTTTCCGGAAGTTTTATTCCTGCTAATCTCTCTTTTTTTTTCCGTCTTCCAAATCTTTATTCCTGCATATCTCTTTTGTTTTTTTTGGTGCTTCCGACTCTTTCTTCCTACTAATCATATTTTTTTTTCTTCCGAATCTTCCTTCCCGCTATTCTCGTTTATTTTACTGAATCTTCCTTCCCTCTAATCTCGTTTTTTTTCCTAATATTTCTTCCTTCCAATATCTTTCTATACATCTGTCCTATTTATTAGATTTTTTTTTTTTCATGCACATTTTTCATTGAACTTTGAACCCTATTTTTCTTATTCTACAACACCAGTTCTGCTCTGAATGACCTTTAGTTGTTTCCATGTTGTAGTACAATCATGATAGTGTAATCACCTCTCTTTCTATCTCTTGTTCCCGTTCTCTCTCTCTCTCTCTCTCTCTCTCTCTCTCTCTCTCTCTCTCTCTCTCTCTCTCTCTCTCTCTCTCTCTCTCTCGCTCCCTATTACCGTTCCTCTATGATACAGACTGATAGATTTGACGTAATGATTGAATGTTTATTTTATTCGCCTTGAGGTACATTTGTCCCTTCCGCTCACATCGTCTATTTCCCTCTTCATTTTTCTATCTTCTTTTTCTCTTTTCGTTTTTCCGTTCCTCACTTTGAAGTATTTTCATCAGTCGACGCAATTTGCCTCAAGACAGCCAATTATTTCCACGAAACGCCCTGCGTGGTAACGGAAGAGGTAGCTACATTGGGAAAGAGAGATAGCTACAGAGGAAAAGAGACAGAGAGAGATAGAGAGAGGAGAGAGAGAGAAAGAGAGAACGAACGAACGTTATGTTCAAAGGGCTGAGAATCGGACACGCAGGCCGGTCTAACACTGCTCTTCCATTCTCTTGTCTTTAAAACTGACTTTATTTATTCTCACATACATTTTACAAATTAATTTCCAGTAAAACAACGTTGTAAAAGTAAAATTAACAGAATACTCATGTTCACAGTATCAAATTATAAGGAAGAACAGAATATGTTGAAAAGCATAAAAATAATAATTGAAAACTACATGCAATACTATATATTTTATATTTACTTGAAAACTCCACTGTGTGCTTGCAAACAAGCTTGGCAACGGCTTCGCATGGAACGCACAAGTCTCTGAAGGAAATTCCGGGGAATCAAGTCCCATTCACGTGTAAGAGCAGCTTCGAGCTGTTGCAGATTAGCTGGAGAACCTTGCCTGTAGACTCTGCATCCAAGCTCGTCCCACAGATGTTCTATAGGAGACATGTCTGGTGATAGGGCAGGCCAATCAATCGTCACAATGTTCTGCTGCTGTAGATATTGCTGCGTAATGCATGCCGTGAGCGCACGTGCGTTATCCTGCTGGAGAAGCTGCAAGTCTGGATAATTTGTGAACGCAGGAGCAACCAATGCATCCAGAACCTGATCTCGATATGTCACAGCATTAACATTTCCACGGAAGACGTGAAGAGGCAAGTGATGGTGAAAACTGAATCCTCCCCAAATGTGAATACTGCCATCTCCAAATCGGTTGTGCTGACGAACACAGCAATCTGCAAAGCGCTCTCCACACCGTCGCCAAATCCGCATACGTCCATCAGCAAAGGATATGTTGAATCTGCTCTCGTCTGTGAATAGGACATCATTCCACTGCAGTCTAGTCCATCTGACATGTTGCTCTGCCCATTGCAGGTGCTGCTGACGATGTCTGTGAGTCAAGTTTGGCCCAACATAAGGTCGTCTTGCAGTAAGGCCTGTATCTCTGAGTCGTCGTATGACTGCCATTCGAGAGACGTGCCCACGTCTACCCACTATTGCTCTTGCTGTTTGACTTGCCGGGAGAGAACGATTCCTTAGGTGACTCAGCACAATATGACGATCTTGCGCAGGGGTAGTAACTCGTGGTTGGCCACTCCGAAGTCTATCCCGGGCACTGCCAGTGGTTCCGTAACGTTCATTGAGACGTACAATAGTGCTGTGATGGCAATTCATCCTTCTGGCAATGGCCCGCGAGCTCATTCCTGTCTCCAACATACCAATGGCTCGTTGGCGGTCGTTTTCAGATAGTCGTGGCATTTCAAGCACATGTACAAGGTGTTTTGTCTCAACGGCCTTTTTATACCGAGTATACTGCCACAACGCGTACACATTTTCAGGGTCATAGCTGTTGGGAATCGTGTTGCACGTGTAACTTTCATTGTTTTCATGAAGTATGTACATAAACCCGTGGGTTGAATCATACACTTTCTGTTCCAGCAGCCATTCGCTCTCTACCTCATGACAAACACGGGGAAAATCCATTCCCACACTTTTTTTTCTAGCATCTCGGCATCAGTATATATAATAGTGGTGCGTTTTTATATATATATATATATATATATATATATATATATATATATATATATATATATATATATATATATATATATATATATATATATATATATATATATATATATAATTGAATATATACTAGACGTTATGGATCATACATATGCCTTTCTCTCTGTGATGATTAATTTAGCTATGAATTTGTCAAAATCAACATATTTGAATTTAATGCTCAATTGCTTTGAAACAAATGTAAATAAATATAAAAGGTTAATTATGAGAAATTATGGTTCATCATAGATCTCGGCTTGGGAGTCGAAAATATAGTCTTTTGATGTGGCCTGCTAAACCTATAACCTAGCTTCCAAATTGCTGAAACGTTGGTGCTATTGCTTTCGTCACTTCGTCTCTGTGGCAAGGTCACGTCTCCAAAGGATTCTGGAGGTAACCGCTTCCGGTCAAGGCAGGGATCTTCACCACCTGTGGGATGTAGGTTTCACGTGTCGATCTCAAGCTCCGAAACACAGACTAGTACAGCTGGTAACGTGGGTAGTACCTCAAATGGTCTCTCCAATCCGTACCACCAACTTTAGGTGGAATAAAAGAACACATTCCGCTGCTAAGTATTTGTTTTCCTGGTTTAGATCAGGCGCCTGTCCCCGCTGTCCGTCACCGATTTTAAAAATCAGAATTTGTACACTCCCTGAGTGCATATCATATAACACAGGGGATGTGATGAAAAATCACCATTCTTTTAGTAATAAGAAAATCTCAACTGGACAGCAGAACGTGGGCTTAAGCCTGAAGGAACAACTTTAAGCATACATAAAACTCATTACAAATGATGATGTTTAAATATATGATGTCATCATCATCCACTTCCTTTCTCCACTTGGAGTCTGGGGTTACCTCTGCTTTTGGTTTTTTCGTGAGAACTGGCATGAAGCAATCACCAGCGCTTGCTGTGGTGGTTCATGAATGTATCCGTTTCACATGCTGAAGTTGCCAGCTCCGTATGAATCTTTAACACTCCTAGCTAGTATAAACCAGTAAAAGTCAAAGTATAAAAATATGTACAACTCACCCTAGTAACTAGGCAAATCTTAGACGTCTTGCTCAGGTAAATAGTTTTGGCAACTTAACACAGATGCCACGAACACACGTCTGGGAAACTATTTCTTATTCTCGAATTTCTCTGTGACTTGTGAGTAGTTTCTGTTGGAGTTCGGATCCGTATTAATATTGGCGATTTTCTCTTCCAGTGGATAAAAGATGCTCTAATACGTTTTTTCCGTTCCTAACAATTCAGAATCCTGACTATATTCTTTCTTGTGGCAAGGTCCTAGATGTCTACTTTGACGATTTCACGAATGCAGTGTCGTATGCTAGATGTTCTACGTTATATCATAGCTCTCGGCCCACACTTCCTATATGGCGTTCTGACAAATCTTCCAATCGCGTGGTTGTTTATTGGCGCCTCAAATGTCAGTCAATACATTCAAAGTTCATATTATGAAAACTTTTCCTCATGCAGTATTCTGTATGACTCATGCGTTTGAAGATTTTAAACTGTCATCCTCCGTATATGGAGTTGCTACATCCGACAATTCTTGGTAAAGTTTACGTTACAACTTCTTACATTTTTCCTGTCGAGTCGGAAGTACTTATGCAATTTAGCAAACACTTCATGCTCGCATTTACCTGGAGTCAGTGTGGTATTATCATGATTTAGGGACTCAGTTAATCTCTCCGGAATGGGCGATACGCTTGTCTGGCCCTGTCATGCATCGAAGCGTGAAACGTGAACAATGACAGTAGGGAAAAAGAGAGTGCTAACAACAGAATAATGCACCTAATTCAGTACGCACAACAATGAAGTTCAATACTGCCTCAGAGGAAAAGAGAGCGCACAAATTATGTCAAAGAGACATTCAACAGGAATGCTTTGACTCTCGAGTTCAAAATTCGTATCGAGTGGCAGAGTCATTAGAACACTTACTTCTGGAAGTAAAAGAACCCGATCTGAAACCAGGTCGTGTCCTGCCTCAGTCTACCCAGCTGTAAAAATGGTACCTGCATCTAATCTTGAGTTAGGGAAGGCCAAGACAACGAGGAAGGGAACATGTCACACCTTCTCATAAAGCTGCTGATTCTTTTTCTTCTGATTTAAGTTTCTTAGACATGCTAAATCTGCGGACCTATCCACAGTTTTTTCTAGATTCTTGCGACAGCCCCAAATTGTCTGCCTCAGCTCAGAACCATTGGCCGTATCATCATGGACTAGGCAGTTCTGGGGGATGTTTTCAGGGTTCTAGATTCTGGTTCCGCGTGGACATTCACTCGTATAGTATCCTGAGGCGATAGAGGTGGCCGTGTAATCTGCAGTGGCCAGTTCTCAGGCGGAAGAAGGATGGTCTGCTGGTGCCTATGAAACTTGTGGACTGCTCATAAAGCTGAAAGCTAGTAGAGATGAAGTCCCTAACACCTCACTTCCCATGGCAGTATCTGCTACCGAACTCACTTTACTATGTTATTTTTAATTGCATCTCAGTATCTGTCTATGTATATGTTTGTATGTATCCTAAAATATGAATATGCGATGTTAAAGTACAAAGTATCACACTTACGTCTAATTATAAATGTAGTGTGTGCACTTGTGTGAATCAAAATTATCATCATCATCGTCATCATCATCATTTTCGCTCCCATATGAAGCAAAAAGCCACTTCTGCAACAAGTCCCCTTGATTCAAGATTCCCGGGAACTACACAGAGCGTGCGTTTGTGAATGTACATATTACTGTCTGCCATGCAAATTGCAATAGAAATTACAACAGGAAGAGCCCATGAAGCGATTTGACTGTTGAGTGCTGCGCACGATCGTTGAAAGTTTCCTGTTTCCCTTATGGAGGATTTCTTCAATTATTGTTGCGCGGTTTGATACAATAAGTTAGATGCGTTGCAAAGGGTGACGTCAGAGGGAGAGTGTGACGTCAGAGATTGGAGACTTTAGTCGGGCGGTGGAAAGACAGGGTGTCTTCTGTGCGTCCTAAAAAGATATATTCGTCGAATGTTGAATTTCGACGCATGTGTAGTATACCTGGTGTCAAATGAAGGCATGTTTCAGGCACTCGTGAGAAATACAAAAGTAGAAAACTAGACAACAGAAAAACAACAGAAGTGAGTGGCTTACTGGAGAATCTAACCCAGGACCTTCCGTACAACACCACGGTCTAGCTACGGAAACGAATCACACTATCCTCCCTGCCAACTAGGCACACAGAAATAGTGCTTCGTAGACAGGGGTCATTAGCGCGATCCGCAACAAGTAACCCCGGATATGCACCTAGGGCGATCCAGCCCAATTAATAAAGCAATCGCTTCTATTATCCCCCAATTATACAGTATAGGTCAGATTACACACAAGACAAAGACCTTAACACCGTGTCTAGTAAATGATAGAAGAATGAGAACAGTACAGGACAAAGGGTAGGTCTGGTATTGTATAAACATTTAAACAAATAAAGAGTGGAAACCCGAGGCCTGTAAACAGTAAATAAATAAATATTACGCACATAAAGGTATGTTTCAGGCACTCGTGAGAAATACAGAATCACACTATCGCCCTAGGTGTATCACCGTTATGTGTTATATTTATTTATTGACTGTTTACAGGCCTCGGCTTTCCCCTCTTTATTTGTTTACAGGTATCAAATGAATGTATGGAAGTGAAAAACCGATTGTTATAAACTGACTTATCAACATATTCTACCCGACGGTAGCAAACTGTCTGGTTTCATTGACGAGGACGATGAAATAACGGACAAAGAATGCTGTCTGTAAATGATGCCTGTATTCCCTAATGGAGATTTGTTGTGTAACCCTTGACAATTTATGTTTTATGATTCTTTTAAGATGGGCCGACATACGGATTCACAAAAAGTAGATTGAGGGAGAAAAATGGTTTAATTCGACGTAATAAATCCAACAGAAAAATATTCTCATAACATGTCAGGCATGTCGTAAAAAGCGACTAAGGAGGGTTGGGCATGGGGCTGGTTACCCCATCCCGTAAAAAAACTTTTTACCACAAAAACTTCAACAAACATGGACAAGTCAAATAAAGAATATAAATCAACTCAGCCGCCCAAGACAGAAGAAGGTCCTCTGGAATGGAGGCGCATGAAGCAACCTAGAGAAAGCCGAGAGATATCAAAATAAGAATACAAAAAGCAAGAAGAGCTTTTATTGCATTGGGAAACATATGGAGAACAAGAGAAATCAAGTCCAACACGAAAATAAGAATCTTCAACTTAAATATGAAGTCATTCCTATTTTATGGCTCTGAGACAGGAGAACAACAAAAACAACAACCAAAAAGCTACAGACTTTTATAAACGGGTGCTTGCGTAGAATAGAAGGACTGAAATGGTATGACAAAGTCACAAATGTGGAATTGATGACAAGAACCAGACGTGCCAGTGGAACAAGAGTTGAGAAGAAGACGCTGGCGATGGATAGGACACACATTGAGGAAACCTGTTGATAGCATTACAAGGCAGTCCTTGTTCTGGAATCCACAGGGAAAGAGAGGCAGAGGTAGACCAAAAAACACATGGAGAATAGAACTGGAAACAGAGGTGAAAATGATGAGGAAAACATGGAAAGAACTTGAGCGGATGGAACAGGACAGGAAGACTTGGCATGTGTTTGTTGTGGGCCTATGCTCCTTGGGGAGCTAAAGGGTATTGATGATTGATGATGTCAGGCATCACTTCTTACATCACACGTATGGTATCATCTTTCATGGCCCAGGTCACTTGTACTGCACATATTTCCATTACCGGTACCGGTTTCATAAACAGCAGTTACATTATCACAGCATGAAATTTGACTAATTATCCTAATGATTACATGGGAGGCCAACCTACTGTTATGAGTAAGATCATAACAGGTTTTATCGCACTCGACATAGTTTGTATACATACTTCCTTGTTGATATGCGTTGCCCGGACTACTCCGGAAGTACGTCACATAGTCTGCTAATATTTGGCAGAAGATTCTTTGTCGGTTTTACGTGGCAAATCTGAGCTAGTATTCGTCCTCTTTCGATGTGTATACAGCGTGTGTGAAAGACGTGTTTTTGGCGAGCTCCAGAAAGTGTACTCTTGTGATAGTCTTTATGAATTTATATCAGCTAGGTCGTCCTACAGTATGGAGTCTATGCTTGATTATATTTAAATGGACAAGCGAATACTGAAATGAAAGACGTGAGTGTGGAACTATTACATTAAAGATTTCAGCAGAATGCATAAGACATCTTGTCCTTAGTCTACGTGACGATAGACGTGTTTCATGGATTGGCTAGTGAATGCCATTGATTATTATATAGATGCAAATATATAAGGAGCTTCGTCCTGTATTAAAAATGAATATATTGTCTTCAACGTCAAACTGGCCTTGTCAAGTTTTTGACAGTTGAGAACTGATTTCACGTAGAAGGCTGTTAAAAAGTTGGACTGAGAGGCCTGTTACCAAATCTACCCTAGGCAGGCTGGAAGCCAAGATCCAGCTACTTGGTGACTTTAAAAGAACTCGGCGGGGAGAAATTATACTACCTAATTATACCCCAACACCTACCTTGGGATTTCACAATCTTGAACGTTATTAATAAAGTACACATAAAAGGGACATCTTGTCCTTCCACCGGCCCGACCAACGTTCAGTCTCTCTCTGACGTCACACTTTCACTCTGACGTCATCCTTCACAACGCATTTTAGTTCTTTTATAAAGCCTGCGCAACGATAATTGATTTAACACTCTATCGGGAAAACCCGAAATCTTCAATGGCCGTGCGCAGCTTACAACAGACGATCCTTCTTCAGTAAACCAATTAACATACACTGCTATAGCACGTTTCACTAGCTTTGCCCAACTTCAAAATGCTATATCTCAGCGAATATATAACGCATATAAGTGAAATTTTTTGTGTGAATTTGAAATGGTATAGACCCTATGAATTAAATTTTTCATTAAAATGCGGCCATTGGTTTCAATTTTCGTTTCTTTGCGATATAATATAAAATCCTACTTGCCAACACACATCACACGCACACATTTTGAAATGTCTACAGTAAATTATACGACCTCATTTGCACATTTTTGGTTTATCAAGAAATAGGCACGATTTTTGAGTGAAATTGCGTGAAATCGCACTTCTTGAACACAAAATAGTTTATATCCGGTGCTACTCACACATTGTCAATCAGTGGCGTGTCTACAAAAAGTATTGTGTGGTTAACTAGGAAAATGAGTCTGCGAGTACATTTTATGACATTACAGCTAATCACAAATAGGATTTTTAAGTATTTCTGCAATGAAGCTACTCGTGGAAAACTATATCATTCTATTTCAAACCCACAAAAGAGGACTATTCATGCCTTGGGGATAATCAAACGATCATTGCACCGCTGGATAGCGACATCTAAAATTTCTAATTCTAGTGTTTTACACACGAAAATTAGGCCAAGAGTGGTGGATATTTTGACAGAGAATTGATCCCGAGAGAAATTTGCAATATGTTTCACAATAATGAGGCAGAGACTTTAAGGAAATTGAAAATTTGGTTAAGAAAGAATAATGACATTGATATTTCCAAATCTACGCTATGGAGGACTATTAGGAGTTTGGGATTCACTTTTAGAAAATATGTTGGTGGTAGAAACCTTATTTGTGAGAAGCCTCATATAGTTGCAATGAGAAGCAAATATTTACGCGAAATCAGAGAAATGAGAAGAGATTGTTATGATTTTGTGTATTTAGATGAAACTTGGATCAATTCTCACCACAATAATGAACGAGAATGGCAATCATCTGATGGGACAACTAAGAGACTAGAACCAAGCAGCAAAGGACAGCGCCTAATAATTGCACATCCAGGAAGCAGCCATCATGGGCTTCTAAATAATACTGAACTCATATTTGTTTCAAAATCCACAGATAATAGGGATTACCATGCAGAGATGAATGGCAAGATATTTCAAGATTGGATTGTGAATCATGTACTTCCTTCCTTGGATAGACCGTCGTGTTTGATAATGGACAATGCTTCATATCACAACGTTGTGGCACCAGAAGATAAAGTTCTTAATTCATCAAGTACTAGAGATGTAATAACGATTTGGCCGACCATAAACAACATTCACTTCAACGAAATGTCCCTGAAGCCTGAATTACTTGGAATTGTAAAATAAGACACAGCGTACAAAGATATTTCACATAGACAAGGCAATCCATGAACATGGTCACAGATGTTTAAGATTGCCTCCTTACCATTCTCACTTAAACCCAATAGAATTAGTATGGGCTAAAATTAAGGAACAGGTAGCAACAGAAAATAGAACGTTCAAATTAAAAGATGTTGAAATACTTATAAAAGCCGCCATCTCCAATATAGCCAGGGATTATTGGAAGAAAAGTGAGAACCATGTGTTACAAGAGGAAGAGGAATATTGGAAGAATAATGGTTTGTCCTTCATTCAGCCGAGATTGATTATCAATTTCTCAGAGACATCTGATTATGATTCGGATGAAGTTTAATTTCTTTAAAGATGACCTTACCGTTATTTACAAGCACATTAGAGGAGCAACGTTCCATTATGATATTTATGAACCGCAAAAAGAGGTGATACCCATTTAAATAATTAGATCAAGGAAGGTCCAGTTTGGTAGCGCATTAAATGTCAATGACAAACAATGTCACGAGTATTTCGCATGCAGATCATTTAAGAAATCATCTTCAACACGTATTCAATTGCAAACGTGATGGCCACATTATTGTAATAGTAGACACGCCTATGCCTAATCAATTCACAGAATCTGTGCATGAAGTGGTAAAATTTCTTTTCTCGATACACAATAATTAGTATGCCGTCAAAGATCAAAGGATTTCATCCGTTTATGGGAACTAGACAAGATGCACAGATATAAAGTATATATTTGTTGGGTCTAACCCAATATAACATCGTATGCAAAAAATGGCATTAATACGTTGGACGGTTAATCAGATAATTACATTTGTTTGAGGGCAAAGCTAGTGAAACGTGCTATAGGGTTCTACAACACTGACTTAGGCTTTATAGAGGAGGGAACTGCGGGTCATGCCCCGTTAATTCCCTGGTGTCTCTGATCAGTCAAACAAAGATGAGGACTACTGCTCTACTAGGCATGTCGTAAGGGGTTACCAATATTAGGTTATCGCGTGCAGTTCTCGTGGGGGTGGGGGTCATTGAGGTATAGGACAGCTGTTTTATCAGGCATGTCGCAAAAGGGGGACCTACATAAGGTTGGGCATCGGGAAGGCAACCTCATAATGTAAAACAAATTACTACAGAAACCACCTCTACAAGTGTTTTTGCTGCAGCCATGTGGGGGCCCTATAAAAGGTTAAAAAAAGGAAATTATTATGATGATGATGATGATGAATATAAAGTTGTGTATGATGCTGCCAACATCATGAAAAGTAAATTACTGAAGAAACCACGGCTGCAAGAGTATTTAAATGATGTTGTGCAGGTTTCTTGCAAGGTGACCTATGCTCCATGGGGAGCGAAAAGGAAAATGTATGAATGACTTGCAGTGACGTCACCACCTAAAACAAGACGAGACAAGAAGAGAAGTAAGTAAATTCAAATATGGTACTATCATTAATAGGCTTCACACGGACAGCGAAAGCAAGCCCGGCCAAAAGCCACCTGGCGGAGAACTGTGAAGACAGAGATGGTAAGCATGCACCAGAGCTGGGCCACCACGCGAAGGATGGCTGCCGACCGAGCAAAATGGAGACAGTTTGTTGCTGCCCTACAAGACGACACCAGCCATGATGGTCACTGATTGTTATGTCAGTCAGCGGCCAAGGATCTCAATGCGTGTGGGTGTTTGTATGTGGTTGATACAGCACTATCTTTTATAGTTCCACGTGAGAGTGTGTGTCAATATATAAATGTTTATCTATGAAAGAAAAATCATAGCTTGTAATTTTCAATACCATCATCATCATCATCATCATAATCTTAACCATCATCATCATCATCCCCACCACCATCATCATCATCACTACCACCATCATCATCACCACCCCCTTCATCATCATCACTACCACCATCATCATCACCATCATCATCACCACCACCATCACCATCATCACTATAACCATCATCATCATCATCACCACCCGCTCATCATCATCACTACCACCAACATCATCACGATCATCACTACTACCACCATCATCATCATCACCACCACCATCATATTCATCATCATCACCACTATCATCATCATTACCTCTACCACCACAATCATTATCATTACGACAACCATCATCATCATCACCATTATCATTATCATCATCATCATCACCATCATCATTATTATTTTCATTGTGCTCCTTTAGGAATGCAGCAGCAAGCCTGTAGTGAAGCATTTATGTGTGCATGCAATGGTGGTTTCTGTAGCGGTTTGTCTTACATGATGAGCTTGCCAGCCACTTGCACAACACCAGGTTAGTCGTCTGTTACGACATGTATGAGCGAGCAGTAGTCTTATTCTTTCTTTGTGCTCAGAGACCCACACGAACCACACGGTTAATGTGTGTGCTCAGAGACCCACACGAACCACACGGTTCATGTGTGTGCTCAGAGACCCTCAAGAACCACACGGTTCATGTGCGTGCTCAGAGACCCTCAAGAACCACACGGTTCATGTGTGTGCTCAGAGACCCACAAGAACCACACGGTTCATGTCCGTGCTCAGAGACCCTCAAGAACCACACGGTATATGTGCTTGCTCAGAGACCCTCAAGAATCACACGGTTCATGTCGGTGGTGTCGTTCAGAAGGTCCTGGGTTTGAGTCCCCGGTAAGCCTATCACTTCGGTAGTTTTTCTGTTGTCTAGTTTTCTACTTTTGTATTTCTCACGAGTGCCTGAAATATACCTTTGTGTATTGTTTATTTGTTATTTATTTATTGGTGAGTATGTCGGGTTTTGGATGAGTAAGCTGAGATATATTTATGACAAGTTAGTTTCAGTCTAAAGCTTTATACACACATGTGTACACATACCACATGCACGCAGGCAAATTATAGAACACGCGAGAGTACAAAGCATAATTCAGTGGGAACAAACTAATAGGGGACACAACTGCATGCAGTACAAGATTTGCTCAATGATTGCATGGATTGCAGCGCTTGAAAATACATTTTCACAAAACCCACTTATGCGCACTCCCAATGCAGCTTCCTCGAGGGGGGCGGGACTGTCTTTGGGGAAACAAAGACCGAAAAGATTACTGCTCTCTCAGGCAATTGTTACTTTTGATCTGAATCGTCATCACCTCATTCCAGACAAACCAATATGTGCTCAGTCTCTATTAACATCTGTCGAAGGGTTTGAATGCTAATTGTTCTTGTTGCGCGCTGGTTGTATAAACGTCGGATGTATACTCGCATACGTCCATCCCTGATAATCTCACGTTTTAAGCGTTCTCAGCCTTGTTGTCATCGATTGCAGTGTTGTTCTCAAACAAGCGATCACTATTTGTCTTAATTATATCTCCCTTATCCATTTCCAATGTCTCCACTATGGGTGCTCTCGAAATATGTCAGCTCTCCTATCACCACACAACCCTGCATTAACAGGGCCTTATATCCACACCAGTTGCTGAAGATTTGAGGATTCTGTGGATTTTTCCATTCATGCTGGAGCCATCCATTTTGGAACTTCCGAAGAGAATCAGACTGAAAGTCTAACACAATAACAGCTCAGGCATTTCGTAAAGGGCGACTAATGTGCAGGACCGGATTATCCATTAGGCTAAGTAGGCTGAAGCCTAGGGGCCCGGACCTCTTAGGGGCCAGCGCATAAGGTAAAAAAAAAAAGAATTAAAATGCATAGATTTATGTACAAAAAGAAAATTTTAGCACTCTGCAATCGCATTCATAACGTTCTTAAAAGTCAGTAAAAAAAAAAAATAGCTTAAAAGACAAAATACACCCCGGCTAATTCATAACGGCGCATGAACTATTGTGTTTACCTTAATAATAATAAAAATAATACTTATAAACATTAACACAAAAAAAAAACATTACTAATAAAAGAGGTAAGCAATGCTAACAAACTAATATACCAGTCTATTAATAACACTAGTATATACCATCACCATGCTAAGGGGTTTGGGAAACAAATTACAATTATTGCCTTTTAGGCGAAAGGGGGCCCAAACACCAAAAAGTCTAGTGACCCTTCTTGGCTTAATCCGGCCCTGCTAATATGAGGTTGTGAATCAGTCTGGAAACCTCACCATGTTAAACAAATTGTTTCAGAAACCACAGAGGAAACGCACATGAATGTTTTGATTGCATACATCTTGTCCGGAGAGCAAGCTACGGTGATTGTTCCATGTTACATAGGGAGGAAAAAAAATGATATTAACATATATTATATTTATATTAACGCACGAACGCCCACACACACGTACAGATATTCCACAAAATCATCATCATGTTCCTTTGCGGTCTTCATGGAGCATAGAAACACTACTGCATGTGGTCCCCTCAAAGGAGGCCTGCACCAAGCATTCACATGCTCTTGTAGCTGTGCTATCTGTGGCCATTTGTTTTACAAAATGAATTTGCCAGCCCCATGTTTAACCTCATATTATTTGCCTTTTATGACAAGATATTCCGTATTCAAAATACATTATCACGCTCTTTCTGTACTGAAGATGATCAAGCACAATCGCTATCACAAACACAAATCTAGCATAATACGCATGTCACGGCCATCTTTAAAACCAGCATTCATCGGCTCTTACATCAATAATTTATTTCCTTTCCTCACAAGCTTTCTCCATGTGTTACCCTCTGCTCTACTTCCAATCAACATGGTACTTTTTACAGAGAAACAAATTTACATCAAAGCGTATGATAGGAAATAAAAATGATATATTTGAAAGAGTTTACAATTTCTCACATACAGTGTAAAACATAAACTACAAATATAACGAAATGAATAAAATGACACTTTATATAAGGAAACATATTTTTAAGCGTTTACTGTATATATATATATATATATATATATATATATATATATATATATATATATATATATATATATATATATATATATATATATATATATATATATATATATATATACTGTATATAGATATAATGTGTGCACCTGATTGACATAGTGGTTAGATCATGTGATTATGGTGGCAAAGTTACCAGGTTTCAGGTTAAATACCTGGTTGCGTCACACTTGAGTCTAACTAGCTGTACCTAGGTACCTGACTCTGCTCTTGATTAAGGGAAGGCAAAAACAGTGAGGATGGAAACCTGTCACCCCACTTCATTAAGCTGGAACTAGTATAGTGAAGTCTCTAACACTTCATTTTCCCACCAACTCATATGTTATGTCTGTGTGTGTGTGTGTGTATATATATATATATATATATATATATATATATATATATATATATATATATATATATATATATATATATATATATATATATACACACACATATACACATACATGTTTTAAACGCAATCTAACATCTAAGAATAAAAGCAGCATTAAATTCTTAAAGTCGTTGCCTATCTTCAAATGCTTTATTTTGTAACCCACAGTGAACCAGAGCGTGACATGTGAAATTAAGAAGGTTCTTTAAACAAAACAAAAAAAACCTTCAAGTATTGAAAGAGCAGTTGTTCAAGAAGATTTTACCTACTGCATCCTGATGTATGAAAGCATCAAATTTTCTGCCGAAGATGGCGTATCTTTATGACAACGGTGAATCAAGTGGATTCTGAAATGTGTCAGCTGTTACAACGTTGCTAGACCTAGGGAGCGGTCTTTTGTGTCCAGTTCGCATCGGTGCTGGGATTTCACAATCTTGAACGTTATTAATGAAGTACACATAAAATGGACATCTTGTCCTTCCGCCGGCCCGACCAACGTTCAGTCTCTCTCTTACGTCACACTTTCACTCTGACGTCATCCTTCACAACGCATTTTAGTTCTTTTATAAAGCCTGCGCAACGATAATTGATGGAACACTCTATCGGGAAAACCCGAAATCTTCAATGACCGTGCGTAGCTTACAACAGACGATCCTTCTTCAGTAAATCAATTAACATGCACTGCTAGGGTTCTACAATACTGACTTTGGCTTTATAGAGGAGGGGAACAACGGGTCATGCCCCGTTAATTCCCTGGTGTCTCTGATCAGTCAAACAAAGATGAGGACTACTGCTTTACTAGGCATGTCGTAAGGGGTTACCAATATTAGGTTATCGCGTGCAGTTCTCGTGGGGGTGGGGGGTCATTGAGGTATAGGACAGCTGTTTTATCAGGCACGTCGCAAAAGGGGGACCTACATAAGGTTGGGCATCGGGATTGCAACCTCATAATGTAAAACAAATTACTATAGAAACCACCTTTACAAGTGTTTTTGCTGCGGCCAAGTGGTGGCCCCATAAAAGGTTATAAAAAAGGAAATTATTATGATGATGATGAATATAAAGTTGTGTATGAGGCTGCCAACATCATGAAAAGTAAATTACTGAAGAAACCACGGCTGCAAGAGTATTTAAATGTTGCTGTGCAGGTTTCCTGCTAGGTGACCTATGCTCCATGGGGAGCGAAAAGGAAAATGTATGAATGACTTGCAGTGACGTCACAACCTAAAACAAGACGAGACAAGGAGAGAAGTAAGTTAATTCAAATATGGTACTATCATTAATGGGCTTCACAAGGACAGCGAAAGCAAGCTCGGCCAAAAGCCACCTGGCGGAGAACTGTGAAGACAGAGATGGTAAGCATGCCTAAGAGCTGGGCCACCACGCGAAGAATGGCTGCCGACCGAGCAAAAGGGAAACAGTTTGTTGCTGCCCTACAAGACGCCACCAGCCATGATGGTCACTGATTGTTTTGTCAGTCAGCGGCCAAGAACCAAAGTGAAGACAGTTTGTTGCTGCCCTGCAAGACGCCACAAGGCGTGATGGTCACTGATTGTTTTATCAGTTAGCGGCCAAGGATCTAAGAACAAAGAGGAAGATTACCATTAATATCTCAATGCGTGCGTGTGTTTGTGTGAGGTTGATACAGCACTATCTTTTATAGTTCCACGTGAGAGTGTGTGTCAATATATAAATGTTTATCTATGAAAGAAAAATCATAGCTTGTAATTTTCAATACGTATATGTACCATCATCACCATCATCATAATCTTAACCATCATCATCATCATCATCCCCACCACCATCATCATCATCACTACCACCATCATCATCACCACCCCCTTCATCATCATCATTACCACCAAAATCATCACCATCATCATCATCACCACCACCATCATCATCATCAATACCACCATCATCATCATCATCACCACCCCCTTCATCATCATCACTACCACCAACATCATCACGATCATCACTACTACCACCATCATCATCATCACCACCATCATATTCATCATCATCTCCACTATCATCATCATTACCTCTACCATCACAATAATTATCATTACGACAACCATCATCATCATCACCATTATCATCATCATCACCATCATCATTATTATTTTCATTGTGCTCCTTTAGGAATGCAGCAGGAAGCCTGTAGTGAAGCATTTATGTGTGCATGCAATGGTGGTTTCTGTAGCGGTTTGTCTTACATGATGAGCTTGCCAGCCACTTGCACAACACCAGGTTAGTCGTCTGTTACGACATGTATGAGCGAGCAGCAGTCTTATTCTTTCTTTGTGTACTCAGAGACCCACACGAACCACACGGTTCATGTGTGTGCTGAGACCCATACGAACCACACGGTTCATGTGTGTGCTCAGAGACCCACACG
This sequence comes from Oreohelix idahoensis, assembly GCA_024509875.1. NCBI lineage: Eukaryota > Metazoa > Mollusca > Gastropoda > Stylommatophora > Oreohelicidae > Oreohelix > Oreohelix idahoensis. The sequence goes on from JAMPIV010012251.1 coordinate 174,525, forward strand.
AATCACACGGTTCATGTGTGTGCTCAGAGACCCACACGAATCACACGGTTCATGTGTGTGCTCAGAGACCCACAAGAACCATACGGTTCATGTATGTTCTCAGAGACCCACAAGAACCACTCGGTTCATGTGTGCTCAGAGACCCTCAAGAACCACACGGTTCATGTGTGCGCTCAGAGACCTACAAGAACCACATGGTTCATGTGTGTGCTCAGAGACGATATGCTAAGAGACCCACAAGAACCACACGGTTCATGTCCGTGCTCAGAGACCTTCAAGAACCACACGGTTCATGTGTGTGCTCAGAGACCCACACGGTTCATGTGTGTGCTCAGAGACCCTCAAGAACCACACGGTTCATGTATGTGCTCAGAGACCCTCAAGAACCACACGGTTCATGTGCTTGCTCAGAGACCCACAAGAACCACACGGTTCATGTGTGTGCTCAGAGACCCTCAAGAACCACAGGGTTCATGTGCGTGCTCAGAGACCCTCAAGAACCACACGGTTCATGTGCTTGCTCAGAGACCCTCAAGAACCACACGGTTCATGTGCGTGCTCAGAGACCCTCAAGAACCACACGGTTCATGTGCATGTGTGCACACTTATAACAACACGTGTAATTCTCCACGAATGTGTACGTGTGTATTTTCCTGGACCCTCTTCGTAGTCCTTACAGGCTTGTTGTTGTTGTTGTTTGTTTTTCAAATAATAATAATACATTTGCAATGTTCTTATGGAAAGGAAGTGTTGACTTTTTATTTTGCTAACGTTTATTTTTGTATTTATTGCATTCCATTGTATTTATTTATTTATTTAAATAAATAAAGAGGGGGAACCGAGACCTGTAAACAGTATGTAAACAAATAAAATAATATACAAAGGTATGTTTCAGACACTCGTGAGAAATAAAGAAATCTTTATTTGTTTTAATATTTATACAATACAAACCTACCTTCTGTCCTGTTACTATTCTCATTTTTCTATCATTTGCTAGATACAGTATTAAGGTCTTTGTCTTGTGTACACGCGAGAGTACACAGCATAATTCAGTGGGAACAAACTAATAGGGGACACAACTGCATGCAGTACAAGATTTGCTCAATGATTGCATGGATTGCGGCGCTTGAAAATACATTTTCACAAAACCCCTTTATGCGCACTCCCAATGCAGCCTCCTCGAGGGGGAAGAGGGGGGGGGGGGGGGGGGGGGGGGGGGGGGGGGGCAGGACTATCTTTGGGGAAACAAAGACAGAAAATATTACTGCTCTCTCAGGCAATTGTTACTTTTGATCTGAATCGTCATCACCGCATTCCAGACAAACCCATATGTGCTCAGTCTCTATCAACATCTGTCGAAGGGTTTGAATGTTAATTGTTCTTGTTGCGCGCTGGTTGTATAAACGTCGGATGTATACTCGCATACGTCCATCCCTGATAATCACACGTTTCATCCCTAATTTAAGCGTTCTCAGCCTTGTTTGCAATGTCGTTCTCAAACAAGCGATCACTGTTTGTCTTAAGTATATCTCCCTTATCCATATCCAATGTCTCCACTATGGGTGCTCTCGAAATTCTTCAGCTCTCCTAAAACCGCACACCCCTGCATAAACAGGGCATTATATCCACACCAGTTGCTGAAGATTTGAGGATTCTATGGATTTTTCCATTCATTCTGGAGCCATCCATATTGGACCTTCCGAAGAGAATCAGACTGAAAGTCTAACACAATAACAGCTCAGGCATTTCGTAAAGGGCGACTAATGTGCAGGACCGGATTATCCATTAGGCTAAGTAGGCTGAAGCCTAGGGGCCCGGACCTCTTAGGGGCCAGCGCATAAGGTAAAAAAATAAAAATAAAATTTTAGCACTCTGCAATCGCATTCATAACTTTCTAAAAAGTCAGTTAAAAAAAATAGCTTAAAAGACAAAATGCACCCCGGCTAATTCATAACGGCGCATGAACTATTGTGTTTACCTTAATAATAATAAAAATAATACTTATAAACATAAAACAAACAAAAAACATTACTAATAAAAGAGGTAAGCAATGCTAACAAACTAATATAGCAGTCTATTAATGAAACTAGTATATACCATCACCATGCTAAGGGGTTTGGAAAAAATATTACAATTATTGCCTTTTAGGCGAAAGGGAGCCCAAACACCAAAAAGTCTAGTGGCCCTTCTTGGCTTAACCCGGCTCTGCTAATATGAGGTTGTGAATCAGTCTGGAAACCTCACCATGTTAAACAAATTGTTACAGAAACCACAGAGGAAACGCACATGAATGTTTTGATTGCATACATCTTGTCCGGAGAGCCAGCTACGGTGATTGTTCCATGTTACATAGGGAGGAAAAAAAATGATATTAACATATATTATATTTATATTAACGTACGAACGCCCACACACACGTACAGATATTCCACCAAATCATCATCATGTTCCTTTGCGGTCTTCATGAAGCATAGAAACACTACTGCATGTGGTCCCCTCAAAGGAGGCCTGCACCAAGCATTCAAATGCTCTTGTAGCTGTGCTATCTGTGGCCATTTGTTTTACAAAATGAATTTGCCAGCCCCATGTTCAACCTCATATTATTTGCCTTTTATGACAAGATATTCAATATTCAAAATACATAATCACGCTTTTTATGTACTGAAGATGATCAAGCACAATCGTTATCACAAACACAAATCTAGCATAATACGCATGTCACGGCCATCTTTAAAACCAGCATTCATCGGCTCTTACATCAATAATTTATTTCCTTTCCTCACAAGCTTTCTCCATGTGTTTCCCTCTGCTCTACTTCCAATCAACATGGTAATTTTTACAGAGAAACAAATTTACATCAAAGCGTATGATAGGAAATAAAAATGATATATTTGAAAGAGTTTACAATTTCTCACATACAGTGTAAAACATAAACTACAAATATAACGAAATGAATAAAATGACACTTTATATATGGAAACATATTTTTATATATAGATATAATGTGTGCACCTGATTGACATAGTGGTTAGATCATGTGATTGTGGTGGCAAAGTTACCAGGTTTCAGGTTAAACACCTGGTGGCGTCACACTTGAGTCTAACTAGCTGTACCTAGGTACCTGACTCTGCTCTTGATTAAGGGAAGGCAAAGACAGTGAGGATGGAAACCTGTCACCCCACTTCATTAAGCTGGAACTAGTATAGTGAAGTCTCTAACACTTCATTTTCCCACCAACTCATATGCTATGTCTCTGTGTGTGTGTGTGTGTGTGTGTGTGTGTGTGTGTGTGTGTATATATATATATATATATATATATATATATATATATATGTACATATACACATACATGTTTTAAACGCAGGCTAACATCTAAGAATAAAAGCAGCATTAAATTCTTAAAGTCGTTGCCTATCTTCAAATGCTTTATTTTGTAACCCACAGTGAACCAAAGCGTGACATGTGAAATTAAGTAGGTTCTTTAAACAAACAAAAAAAAAAAAAACCAGCGAAAAACATTTAGCGTGAAAACATTACCCCTGTGTAGTTCTCGGGGAGTGGGGGTGCCCGATGAGATTAAAAAAAAGAACAACTGCCCCTAACCGAAACCACAAAGCAAGAGTACGTAAATGTTTTGAGGCAGGCGTCCTACAGAGGGGCTGGTCACATGATCAGTGCGGAGCAAACAATGATACGAGAATGAGAACGTAGCTCTACATTTCTATATTAAAAATCCTTTTTTAAACACATCAACAACTGTAGCTGTCAGATGATCAAGATATGATATGTGGGGATAATGCTCATTATCATTTTAATAGGCCTAGGAAATTGGAAATATGAAATATATCAGTACACGTTGAGAGATTATCAAATGCATGTCACGTGAGTTGTGTATAGGCTGTACTGTATAAATGCATGCTCCAGTACATATAGAATTATGTAGTTGGGTTTATTTCCTTATCACAATTCTCTTTTTACTCAAGACAGAAAATACGGCTATCACTGAATCTAACACTTAAGCTGTACTCGTCACATTTCAGTTCCCTAAGGTTTGGCCTTCAACAAATTTACACCCAGGCCGTCTTAACAGCATTGTAGGCCCTGGGCAAAGCAGTGCACTGGGTCCCTACCAGCCCTACCCACCCACGGGAATAAAAATGTAAACGGTCAATAAAATTAAACCTATAGATTTATAATTTAATGGTACTATTACGTGTCTCTTATATTAGAATTATAATTTGTAGTGACAGGATGGTTCCTGTCGCCAAGTTCACTTCTAGGGTAGTAGACGTTACAGACACCGAAACAAGCCAACATCAATTAGAATTATTTGAGCCACAATGGACAAAGTGGACGGTATACAATTTTTTTAATACTGTGACATTGCTCCAAATTGAGAATATAGTTCAGGCCAATATACAATGGCATATAATATGCAGTCGTCGATAAAACTTTATGCAGTCCGTTCATGTCTGGAACGCTGTCCTTTTCATTTTCCACATTTTATTAATTATATTTTCACACTCGACATTGAGAAGCTATACTCCCTTTAAATGAAGATAACTAGATACACCTCACAGAAGATCTTGATGTATTAGTGATGGAATAACATAGGGATGTACAATATATATATATATATATATATATATATATATATATATATAAACATATTTATATATATATATATATATATATATATATATATATATTCAGGAGCTCAAACACATGCGTCCACTCGCCATGACACACAATGGCAAAAGGCTTGCAGACAATCTCCTCACTTCTGCAGTTTTAGTTTCACGTCTGCCAAATAAACAATATTGGCATGACGTCACTTCCTTTATTAATAAATGACTCCGTATAAAACAAACAAACAAGGAGCCCTAATTATACCGACACAATCGTTATGAATTTTAATCATAACAGGTACTTTCAACAAAAATGTCGTCAACTTACGCACGTCATGTTTGATTTGAATCCCAGGCCTTTCCAGAGAGAGATCGAGTAATTATCCACTCTGCCAAGAGATGTCTAATGAACAGTATGACAGCATCCCAGCATGGGGCCTCTAGAATCGTGGGGCCCCATAGGCACTGCCCGGTGTGCCCATGCCTTATAACGGCACTGTTTACACAGTCTTCTTATCTTGTGCCATCAGTTCAAGATCTGTCTATGTCTTCTTCATGTCTATCTCCACTTCTCTTCTCCACCTGTTCCTTGGTCTCCAACTACCTCTCCTACCCTGGGAATTCTAGAACAAGAACTGCCTGGTAAAGCTATCAACAGGTTTGTGACGTGTAATGGAAGAGTCTACAGTAATCTGACAGCCTACTGTAACCCCCTAGCTGCTCTGTGATTTGCTAGCTAATAACATGCATTATACTGTCTGTCTTTACTTACACAGCTTGCTCTTTCGTCCCCCGCTTCTTTTCTTTTAACACGAGCTAATACAGTGTTTACAAACTTCGTGATCTGTCAGTCATAACAGGAAAGCAAATCAGGTTTGTTTACCTCGTCCACTCACGCGAGCTTCATCTGTCAATCATAATACCTCTCAGACAGACAGCACGGGAGAGAGATGAAACACAGACCCTTTTGAAGTTTTTCTCAGGAAAAGTTTATAATCCCCTGTGTTCTTTGATCTCAAGACACGGGCATTTTAAAGATAAACCCGTAAGCCGTAACGAAAGCCTCTGATGTCGGTCAACAGTGCCAGACGAGAGATTCTGGTAGCCGAATCGTAAGCTTTCATTTTGAGCGCTAGTTTCTGAATTTTTCATTCCTCACAGTATCGTAAAATTAACAACATTAGAGATCAGAGGAATCTAATGATATAAATACTGCTGTTTTCTTAATCCAACTATAAGAAGTCAGTCAGAATTTTGAATATTCTAGCGCGCAGACCTAGAACTCAATTCTTGTGGATATGGTGTATTATTGATTCATTGAGATTTTCATTCTGAATTTTCTGGTAAAAGGATAATAGTGCTAATGACTTAAAAAAGTGATAGCTTTACATTTATTCTTCACTTAGATTTTTCTCGCTAGTAAAACGAGTGAAATAAAGTAACGCGTAGCGATTTCATACCAGATATTCAATTAAAATGACAAATCAAGCCAACCGCTACCCACATAAATTAGACAGTAATTGGGTTAACAGTGTAGGCAGATGCGACACTTAATCTCTACAGGAGAGAGATAAACCCGACCGTTTAGCTGACCGGACTTATAGGCATTAAAGCGACTGATTGTGGAAGTATAGAATACACGTTATATTTCATTGTGTATATTTGTTATTATAGTGTCTATTATTTTAATACCATACGACAAACTAACAGAAGCCGACAATTTAATAGCTATTTAATTTCAGGCGATCATTGTTTAGGGAGCGCGTATGGAGAAATTAAATAATAATTAAACACTGTACGCTGACCGCCGGCGCGAGCATTGGCGGGCGAGTTAACATAACTCAGCCCGACCGAACGCAGCCGCCAGCGACGTCTGCTAGCGTGCAGGCGTAAGGAAACATCGTGTGCCTTTTAAACCTAGTCAGGACTGACGGAGTTGAGAAGAGATTGTTTTGTCTCCGTCTGTGTATATATATATAGTAGTAGCATTTTTTTCCATAAATGTTTTCTTGTATTCTTCGCAGACCTGATCATAAGGGCGTCCAGCGGTCTTCTTCTATTTGTTACTTTTCTCCTGTACTAGGCTTGTGCGTTACCAATTTTATTTAGAAACGTTCACTCTCCAAATGGTATTTGAGAACAATAAAATTTAACCACTGGACTTACCAAATCCAGATTTATATTTTTATCAGCCACAGTGGTGTACATATAACATTATTATTGTTCCCGACTCCTGACAGTCGTAATTCCAGTGGAGTATATCCCTAGATACATATGCTGTGCAGAATAGGCGCTCTAATACAGAGTTGGCCGATAGAAGAACCATCATCATCACACGTAACAATTTTTTAGCAACTAGGTGTTTCCCAATACTGGCAGTATTTTCCCCGTGAAAGGGTGAACCTCAAGAATCTCTCAAGAACACTCTCACAGTATTTCACTCGATGTAACATAGTGCTAACCTTCAACCTTTGGGTTAATAATTTTTGGGTTTTTTCTCCATTTGGGGAGGGTGTACTTTTCTGCTTTATTTCATATGCATGTAAATGACTCTTTGATCTTTTCCTTTAGATACTTTGATGTTGTCGAGTTTAAATGATAATAAACTACAAAAAAACTTAACTTTGTGTGTTGGTCAGACCCATACCCATTTATCCGTCGTTTTTAACGTTTGTGTGTCTTGTTGTCACATAGCTGTGTGTGTGTAAAGTAACTTATCTACTCTTGATAGGGAGGCAAAGGCTGTCTGATAATAAAGTACAGTCGTACGGATAGGCAGGAGGAGATAACCTAATCACTTCAGAGACATATCTTTCCCTCAATCTACCACATGTGAAATCTATTTTCTATACCTTTTTCTCGCGTATCTGTCGACATCCACTCTACTTAGATGGGCCAAATAAAACAATTTACCTTCCGTACGACAAGGTTGCCTCAGTGTGTATTCTATCCAGCTTCTTCTTCTCATCTCTTGTTCCACTGACACGTGTCTGGTTTTTGTTATCAGTTCCACATTAGTGGTCTTGTCATACCACTTCAATCCTTCATTAAAACAGAATTAAGTGCTTCAGTTTATTTTATTATCATCATTTCCATGTTCGCTCCCCAAGGAGCATAGAGCCAGAGCTATAGCTGGTTTCCACACCACAGTAAAACAGTAATGTCCTCTTGCAGCAGTGGTTTATGTGTCAATTTGTTGTACATGACGGTGTTGCCAGTCTCATGAACACCCGCACATTACTGGCCACTTACAACACTGTATCAGTTGTGTATATGGGAATACCATCAATTATACAATATATCAGTTGTGTGTATAGGAGTACCATCATACATTGTATTAGTTGTGTAAATAGGAATACCATCATACAGTGTATTAGTTGTGTATATAGGAATACCATCATACAGTGTATTAGTTGTGTATATAGGAATATCACCAATGACACAATATATCAGTTATGTATATAGGAATACCATCAATGATACAATGCATCAGCTGTGTATATAGAAATACCATCATACAGTGTATTAGTTGTGTATATAGGAATACCATGAATGATACAGCCTGTCAGTTGTTTATATAGGAATACCATCATGCAGTGTATCAGTCGTGTATATATGAATACCATCATACAATCTATTAGTTGTGTATATAGGAATATCATCAATGATACAATGTGTCAGTTGTGTATATGAGTACCATGAATGATACAGTGGGTCAGTTGTGTATATAGGAATACCATCATGCAGTGTATCAGTTGTGTAAATAGGAATACCATCATACAGTCTATTAGTTGTGCATGTAGGTATACCGTCAATGATACAGTGTGTCAGTTGTGTATATAGGAATACCATGAATGATACAGCGTGTCAGTTGTTTATATAGGAATACCATCATGCTGTGTATCAGTCGTGTATATATGAATACCATCATACAATCTATTAGTTGTGTATATAGGAATATCATCAATGATACAATGTGTCAGTTGTGTATATGAGTACCATGAATGATACAGTGGGTCAGTTGTGTATATAGGAATACCATCATGCAGTGTATCAGTTGTGTAAATAGGAATACCATCATACAGTCTATTAGTTGTGTATATAGGTATACCGTCAATGATACAGTGTGTCAGTTGTGTATATAGGTATACCATCAATGATACATTGTGTCAGTTGTGTATATAGGAATACCATGAATGATACAGTGTGTCAGTTGTGTATATAGGAATACCATCAATTAAACAGTATGTCAGTTGTGTATATAGGTATACCGTCAATGATACAGTGTGTCAGTTGTGTATATAGGTATACCATCAATGATACAGTGTGTCAGTTGTGTATATAGGAATACCATGAATGATACAGTGTGTCAGTTGTGTATATAGGTATACCGTCAATGATACAGTGTGTCAGTTGTGTATATAAGAATACCATCAATGATACGGTGTATCAGTTGTATAAATGTTGATTTGTGTAGAGTTTAAGATTTACTGAAAAATTTTTTTTAAAAATAATATGTTATATTCTTCTTCTAGGATCCTCAGCTGTTGACTAACAAAACTGGCATTGACCATCACGTCTAGTGGCATCATGTAGGGCAGCAACAAGCTCTCTACACTTGGCTCGGTCTGTGACCATCTGTCACAGACCATCTTATGTGCGGTGTCCCAGCTCTGGTTCATGCTCTATGTTCTAAGATCAGTATTTTTCAAAAATTCTCACAATGGTATCACAACAGGTGTCACAAGAGGTGTCGCAAGAGGTGTCACAAGAGGTGTCACAAGAGGTGTCACAAGAGGTGTCACAAGAGCTTGGTAACTTTATCATGTAAAATAAACTACTACATTGATAGAAAAATTGATATCTCAGTGTACTGTTTTTACTGTTAATGAAAAGTTTGTTAAAAAGAGCAGCTCTTTTCTTGTCTTTTGTGTTTAATTAATTACTAAATTTAATATTTTCACAACAATTCACGCAGTTGTTATAAAATAATTCTAAATTCAAGACAGTGTTTGAAAAAGTCTTTTTAACGTCCTTTTAATTTGTATACAAAATGAGCATGTATTTTATCTGAGGTGACTGGGGCTTGTATTGTCTTGGCTCGCCCCGGGTGCTAAAAACCCTCGGTACGCCACTAACAGATTGTTTAAGTAATGAATGTTAAAGAATGATGTTTACAGTTAACATGTTTGCATTTGGGAACAAGCAGGACAAAAAAATGTAATGAAAAAATAATTAGCAGTATTTCCACATTATAACTATTTAATATTTACATTAGAAATTGAATCCATAAAAGCATACTTTAAAAAAAAAAAATCTTTGTTTTAGACCAGAGCGGTGGAGTCGGAAATAATCCAGTAATTTAATAAGCACAGCTCTAATTCCGACGAGAGGGGTTTTAAAAGACAGAATCCCGAGTTCTCGAGAAATGTCGTGATCTCACCTACCCCCTTTCCCCTCCGCATTCGGGAATTTTTAAAATTATGAGAAGAGTCGGAGATGGGAAGCTCCTAACCTACTACGGCTCCGACTACGCCAAAAAAAAAAACTCTAACTTCAAGACTCCGAGTCTTGACTCCAACTCAAGCTCCACAACTCTGCTTTAAACCGACCCTAAAACCAAATAGAATAACTATATATTTTTTACTGTGAATGCAGATACAGCGAATTAATAATGGATGACTATCTGTGTAAAGTGGACTTTGACCAAACTAGTTGAATACATATTCCAAAAGGACACTATAGGTAGTACCATCCTTATCGTAGCTACCGTTGACCGTGGCCTTGGTATTCTGCCCTTTGCATCGCGAGAGGTTAACTTTCCCTTCCCACTTATCTCCCTTCTTTTCCAGATGAGACCACTCATCCAAACTGTGGACAGCTACCTTGTAGGCACCAGGAGCGACTAACTGGAACCGAGTGTGTTCTAGATACTGGCTATTAGAATTCAGGAACAAAGGCTCGTACAGGTAACAGCAATCCTTGTAGAATTTTGTGTACGCCTTGACAAAAGGCTGGGCGGGTCTGTTGTTGCGTTCTACGTTGATCAAGTAGTTGTATACATTAGGCAAGGACTCAGTAGAATCAGACTCAGGAAGAGCGAAGATCATGAACGTGTAGTAGCCATTGTCAGGAAAGCCAACATGGAAGTGGATAGAATCGTAGTCCTTCCTTTGCACAAAGACGTACTCAGGCAACTCTTTATCAGTGGCGCAATGGGTCAGCTTGGTTACCACCTGAAACAAGATGAAAAAAAAGAAAAACATGACGACTAGAAAGACCACACTTGAATCGGTGTTTTCAAAAAAACTGTTTAAAAAGAATAAACAGATAAAAGTAGAACCATAGCAGATACTGGGGAGGGAAGTATTGGAGGCTTTACTTATACTAGGCCTCAGCTTTATGAGGGGAGGGGTACCAGTTTCTTTCTTCACTGCTTTTGTTTTCCCTAACTCAAAAGCCGAGTCATTTACAGCCGGGTAGACTGCAGCATCGTAATGCTACCAGGTTTCGATCCTGGAAACATTGCCTTGAGAAGCAAGCTCTCTAACCACTCTGCCACTCGACGCTCAAAGACTGTACTCGTACGAGTATTTTGTGATCTATTTATATAGCATCTACTCAATGTACAGCTTAGCAGACATAATCATAGAATATATACCAGGGGTTAGCATAAGGTAGATTCATATCTATAGGTAGATCACGTGGAATAATTTGCTAGATCTCATGATGACAATTGGGGGAAACAGACATAATTTTGAAGCTAGAAATATTTCGGACTAGTCCTCTCCCACCAGCATTTACAAGCGCGGTGTCCCAAAGATTAAGGCTACTCTTTTTTCCCTCATTCCCAGTGAAACCTCACAAGGTAGCTTACAACAATTCACTTCAATCGCAAATGTGTGAGATAGGAACGCGATCTTTGCTTTGAGGTGAAGTTAAAATTCGGTAAAATACCATTTAGCTTGAATTTTCTACCGCGTTGTTAATGGAATTACAAGAAGCAAATCATCAGGCTGACATGAAATAAATGTCACATATGGGCTGTAATAATTCCACATTCCAAATATTTAGAAACCTGAAAACAGAAATGATATTATAAGCGTAGATCCTTAGACAGCTCAGTGTTTCTAAAGTAGATACCCATACTTCATGAGTTGCCTGCCGCTGGTGGATACAGTTTAGGAATATAATAATTCACTTATTCATTACTCTATATCTCCAATGGAGCGCAGGCCTTCAACCAATACACGCCAAGCCTTCCTGTCATGTGCCATCTGTTCATAGTTTTTTTTCCATGACTTCTTTCTCCTCTATTGTCTATGTCAGTTACCTTCTTCGTGTGTTTTTCGGTCACCCTCTCAATTTATGACAATCTGTATCTTTGTGATTGTCATTTTTATGGTTCAGTTCTCCATATTTGATAGCCATACAGTAGAACTGATTTTAAGTTGAAGATTCTAATTTTGGTATTGAACTTGATTTCTGTTGATTTTCAAAAACTTCTCAAGGCTTCTCTTTAGGCCTTCAACAAACTTATGACAAGTCTTCTTGTCTCGTACCATCAGCTCAAGGTCTTGTCATGTCTTCTTCACCCCTTACATGTTTTTCTTCATTTCTCTTCTCCAAGTATTCTTCCGTCTTCCTCTGCCATTTTTTTAACCCTGTGTATTCTAGAATAAGGGCTGCCTTATATTGCTATCATTATATTTTCTCAATGTATGCTATATCCATCGCCAGAGTCTTCGTCTCATTTCTTATTCTACTGTCACTTGTCTGGTTCTTGTCATCGGTGTTGTAAAATAATCTTTACAAACTATTTCAGTCTTTCTAGTTTACGCAAACTTTTCATATTCATCTATAACCCTCCACTCCTAAAGGAGCATAGGCCTTCCACAAACACCTTCTTCTTCTTCTTCTTTCGTTCGCTTGAACTATATTGTCTATATCTGCAATGTTGTTTCTTCTATAAACTTCACTCTCTTTTGTAGTTCATACAGAGGTCCATATAGTTTTGCTTCCAGTGTTGTTTCTCTGGGCCAGTGGGTTTGCCTCAATATATCATATTCGGGGCAATCTTGAATTACGTGCTCCGCAGTCTGGGGTACCTGTCCGCATGTACACATGGCTGAATTGTCAATCTTGAATTTTGTATACATGTGGCTGCGGAGGCGGTTGTGTCCTGTTCTGAGGCGCAGAATGACTATTTGTTCTGATCTGTTCATAGCTTGGTAGTCATCCTGCGTTGGTGTTGGTGGCTTTCTGATAGATTTGATCATCTTTTTCTTCTGATGGTACGTAACTGGTACATCCGGTTGCTCGTCTGCAGCACCTTCTTTAGCCAGTCCGTCTGCTCTCTCGTTTCCAGGTATTCCACAATGAGAGTATCCACTGCATGGCGACCCTGCGCTGGTTGCACAGTTCAGAAAGTAGGGCTTGTATGCCTGGCAATTTTCTGGACTGAAGTGCTTGGAGTGCTGATCTTGCATCTGTCAGGAATACTACAGGCTGTGGACCGAGATTGGTGTTCAGTAGTTTCTCAGTTGCCACCTTGAATGCCTGGACTTCTGCATCATAGTTGTTACAGAATTTCCCCGTTGGTACTCTGACCGTATCCCATGTGTTGTTTGGGTATTCTATGTACACTCCTGCTCCTCCATTCTTTACTGCATTCTGTGCTGACCCATCCGTGTATACTCGGACCCAGAGGTCCTGTGGGTATTCATCATCCAGGAAACTGAGAGTGACTGTCCTACGTTGCACGCTGTTCTGTTCATCCCTGTCGAATATTCCTTTCACTTTTGTGTGGATGTGTACTGGTAGTCCATGCTCCTCTCTCCAAGGGGTTTGTTCTGGCACAGACGTTAGGGGGCTGTTAACTTCAGGCAGGTCTGAGGTTTGTCTACGAAATCGTTTGGCATGGTGGATAAAGCTGCTTCTTTTCAGTCGCCCCATTGCTAAGTTTTGGAATATGTCCTTCATTGGATGGCTCGGCATACAGAGGAACTTTTCTGCCTGTGTTAGCACTTTCGTGTCTCTGCGTTCTCTCAGTGCTTGTATCCTCCCCATTTTCTCCATCTCCACTATAGGCGTTGATTTCATTGCCCCCGTGATGACCCTAAGCACCTGGTTTTGCACCTTATCTAGCTCTTGTAATGTGGTGTTTGATGCTGGACACCACGCAATTGACCCATATTCCAGGTGTGGTCGTATGCCCTGCTGGTAAACTTTACTAAGTATTTTCCAGCTGGCTCCCCATGTGGTTCCATTTAGTTTTCTCAGGATGGCTAACTTCCTCCTGGCCTTTGTTGCTGCCTTGTTGATGTGCTGCTTCCATGCTAGCCTATCATCGAATGTAACTGCGAGATAGGTGGGTTGTTTATCTTCTCTCAGGAGCTCTTCGTTTATCTTGATGACACCAGCTTTTTGTTTGGGAGAGAGGGTGAAGAGCGTAGTGCTGCACTTGTCTGTGTTGATGCTGACACACCATCTATTTGCCCATGAGGTTAAGGCATCTATAGCTCTTTGTAGCAGTTTGGTGGCCACTATTGCATGCTCATCTGTGCACCATATTACCAGGTCATCAGCGTACATTGCCACTTTCATTCCATGTGGTAGTTCAGCAACCAGGTCGTTGATGTAGACTAGGAAAAGTGTGGGGGACAGAACCCCTCCCTGAGGGAAGCCATGACGCAGTAGAATTTTCTTACTCTTGAGGCCATCTAGTTGTACTCGGGCTCTTCTGTTATGCAAGTATGCTTTCACCCATTTGTACATCTTACCATTCACTCTACAATTTCTCAGTGTCTTCAGAAGCCCTTCTTTCCAAACCTTGTCAAATGCTTTCCTTAGATCTATCCATGCTGCTAGTACCAGTTTCTTATCTTGGAACGCATCCTCAATCTCTTGGGAAAGGTAAGTTGCCTGATCTTCGGTGGAATAACACTGCCTAAAGCCTGCCTGCTGTGGTACAAGAAGGTTTTCACTTTCAAGGTACCACTGTAGCCTGAGGTTGATGATACGTTCCATTGTTTTGCAGAGGCAGCTTGTAAGGCTGATTGGTCTGTAGCTGGAGGCAGTGGAACTGTCTTTTCCTGGTTTTAGGAGTGGTATCATGATTGCTTCCCTCCAGGTCTGTGGAACTGTGCCTGAGTTCCAACTGATATTGAAGATCTGCAGCAGCTTTGTTTTTGCTGCGGTTCCCAAGTTCTTAATCATTTCATTGGACACTCCATCAACTCCTGGCGACTTTCTCATTTTCAATTTGGATATTGCAAGCTCCAGTTCTCTGAATGTGATTGGTGCCTTCATAACTTCAGGTATGGTTCCATCTCGTTCTGCATATTGTTGTTTCTCACGAGTCTCCTGGTGCTTCTCTGGGCTAACTTCGATGTTGTTGTCTTTAGCAAAGGAGTCTGCAAAGTGATCAGCATCCTTTTTTCCCATGAGGATGTTTCCATCTTTGTACAGAGCAATCCTTGAGTTTCTCTCTGTACCTTCATCGTTAAGTTGTTTTACCAGCTTCCACAGTTTCCTCGTATCTCTTTCGAAGTTCAAGGACTCTGTTTTCTCCTTCCAGCTTCTTCGCCTGGCCTGCAACTTGGCACTTTGAAATTTGGCCTTAGCTTGCTGGTAGTTATTGTGGTGTTCTTGGCATGGACTGGTCTCTGCCTGCTTTCGAGATGTTTCCACGTCGTTGTGCAGCTGCTCTAGTTCACTATTCCAATATGGTTTGTAGTGCTTACGAGCCCCTCTAGGTATTGTTTCACGAGCAGCCTGTAATATGCATCTGCTGAATTCATCGACTAGCTTATTGATGTCTTTGTCTACAGTCAGATCTCTAGCCAGTATACTAGTACGGTGCTGGTACATTGTCCAGTCTGCCTTCTTGTAGTTCCACCTAGAGAGAGTGCTGCTCTCCTTGACAAGTTCATTTTCCACAATTAGGAAGACTGGCGGTGGTCGCTGCCTCCAAGTTGTTTCCCTACAACGCGTGTGGTGTTCCACTCCAGGCCGGGTGAGTGGAATGCCAGGTCTGGTGTAGAGGTGGTGTGCCATGATCTCGAGTAGAAGGTTGGTGGGTCGATTGGCTGGTTAATCAGGATAAGCCCATTGTCATCCTGCCAGTTTTCAAGCTCCTCACCTCTCCTGTCCATGTGATCATAGCCCCAGCTCTGTGAGTGGCTGTTGAAGTCTCCGCATACAATCAGTCTTTCTTTTGCTGGGATTGTATCCAGTGCCAGTGGGCGGTCGCTCGGACTGAACTTTCTGTCCTGAGATGAAGCATCTGGTATTCCGCCCCCTCCATATATGTTTCAAGCTGACATGCACTGATGTTATTCCTCACGAGTGTCAGTATTCCACCCTTTCGCCTGTCTATTCGGTCAGATCGGTAGCACTGGTAGCCTCTGATTTTGAAGGCTATGTCCTTGTTGAGGTGGGTTTCTTGCAAGCAACATACATTTACTTGCTCTTCATTCAAGATATTTTCGAGCTCTAATTTTTTGCTGTAGCCGTCCTTTTTACTATTGACGCCTTCAGCATTCCAGTGCATTATTTTAAATGGTCTTTTCTTTGCTTGGCCAGTAGCTCTATTCTCATGCCTCCTGGCTCCACGGGGCAATTGAGAAGGACCCCCAGTAGTAGGGGTTGGACCCTTCCGAGGCAGAGGGCCCGGCACTGCGCCTGCCTGGGTGTCCGTCACAGGGCGAGTGCCATAACGTTTTGCAGATATAGGCATACTTCCATAGCGCATGTGCGTGGCATCCTGATTGCTGTGGTGCGCCTCTTGGCTGGTGTCGTGAAGTATTCTAATCCACATATATAAATTATCAGGTAAATGCAAAGCCTAACAAATAAATTTAATAAAAGAAAAGAGCAATGGTAAAATAACAGTGCTGTCACAAAGAATGTACTCGAAATCCCCCTTTGTTTTATGCTTCGTCTGCAAATTGTAACGTTTCCACGTTAAATATAAGCCACTGCATAAATACAAGCGTTTCCACAACACATTAAAACGGGTATTGCATTTCTAAGAAAAACATTGAGAGGCACACTGCGTAATGACCTAAATTAATCCTAACATTAATTATACTACGTTACCAAAACGAACGAACAGATGGACTAAAGGATAGAGAGAGGGGAGAGGCAGAAAGCCGAACGCATGCAAAATTAAACACGCGTCTCGCTATTAATGCCACCCCAACAAGCGTAACGCGATACACAATTACTACTATCACGCGTGTAAGGCCACATGCACTAACTTTTTCGGACGGACAGTGATAAAAACACTAACCTTCCCAGAGTTAGGTTTTAAAAAACCTGGAAAACGCTTATTAGAAAAGATAACATTAGATGGGTTTACGTTTGAAAACATTACAGTACCCAGACAGCACATCTTCGAAACAGGAGGTAGAAGAAATTGCATATTTTGAACGCAGCCACTTAGCTCTTTTAAATTTGTATATTTGGGTTCCTTAGGGCTTGCTGACAAAGAATATGTAAAACGTTACGCAAATAGTCTAGGAATTAACAAGTTATAGCCAAAATAAAATGATGGTGCTGTCAGACAACACCCAAAATCAGAATCGCTCAGTGGTAGATTTTTTAAACCACCATTGTACGGGAAATGGGCCACAAGTTACATTTGAACTGATTGGCTGGAATGATATGTAAGGCTAAACACGATTAGTCGGACTATAAATGCTATCCTTGGTTGTTAGGGGAGACGTAGGAAGGTAAAATTTTTTCAAACACTTGTCGAAACGTGGCTCCATTGGCCAGACTCGCTGATATAATCACTTAGGAGCGTTAGTTCGAGACCACTAGTTCAAATAAGCTTGATAAAGCAACAGTGCGTTGAAGCCAGCTCATATTTTTGCTAAATAAAAGCCTGGAACATAAGCAGATGGGAATTTGTGCCAGTATTTGTGCCAGAATTCATTGCTAGTCAACGTATCTGTGTTTATTTCCATGAATTGTGGTAAGCTTGAAACATTCAGTATCTTTTAATGAAAATTGAATGTGAATTGTTAATTTATGCCTGTATATATGTGTAGTTCAGTAGCAAACATGATGTAAAGCCTATAATGCTCCAGCCTGAACAGAAGGTGTCGGAGGGAAGTAACACTGCATGGAATAGCCAAATAGTACACTGACACCTAGATTATTGATTAGAAGAAATAATGCTGGAAGTGCAGAGGCGTAGTAACCATTAAGGAGGTTAATACTGGTATAAAGTATTTCAGATGAAGCTGACAGTTGGCCTAACGCTCTGAACTCAATGTTTGTGATGTATTGTGCTCAGTGTAGAACTAGAGTATCAATTAGTTATGAAGTAGAAGGTACATCCTTCTTGTTTTCAAAGACCGTGGTCTTGACGTTATTGAGCAGCACCTGGTCATGGCTTGGCTGAATCCAGAGTCGGACAGCATACTCCTTGGTCCATTTAGCTATCAGTGAGGTGTCTCCAGAGCCCAGGGGAGAAATCGAGCAGAGGAGTCTTTTCCTGCCGCCATCACGCAAGATAAGCTGATGTGGCCAGCTGAGCTCAACATTATGTACCCCCATCTTAAAATGACATTGTAAAAATAACATTAAGAGGGGAATTAAATTGTTTTAATATCAGGAACTGAGAACATCTCCAATACTAGTTCCAATAAAGACAAACTATTGAAGTCATGATGACAAATACCAACAGAGCTTGAACAAAACAAAACCAGTATTACCTCATATTACTACTACACAACTAACACACATAGGATACTATTAAAAATAGATGTCACTACAAGATTCATATTAATAAATTCTGTACTTATAACTTGTAATTAAAATTGATTGTGACTCCTGGTTCCTTTGTATTTGAATCAGGACACATATACATTCATGACAGCAATGAATACATATTGTTATTTGAAAAGTTATCAGTGACTCCTTTAAGATATCCTTTAGAGTGTTATATGTATGTGAGTGTCACAGTGTTGTCAAGTGTGGTGGAATAAATTAAATTGTTTATCTGTCTGTTGTTGTTATGACTTACACTTCATCATACACATACCCTAGACATATAACGTAGTCATCACACTATTCCAGAATAATTCTGACTGAGGTATACATATGTGGCAGCAAGTAAGGTTATATATATAATACACTACTCTTATTAGATATATATACCTTCACAGCTGATCTCAGTCAGTACACTAAGTCCCCTATAAATATTTATAACATCCCACTTCACCACATATATTGGGGTCTCGCTCTTGGGATTTTGAATCTTTACCTATTAAAAATAGTGGGGGTAATTCACTTCAGGGAATATAAGAATTAAAAGGTATCCTTGGGTGGAATTAAATAAGGTTGAGCTCACGGTGCCTGTGTTGTCCATTAGATATATATTTAGAGATTGAATTGTTGGTTAGACATTGTATAAATTTACCTGATAGACAATGGCGGACCTGGCCAAATTTCGATCTGCTGCTATTCAGACTGCAAAAGAGTTAGGATTAGATGGGCAAGTTATGGTTGCCTATGTCACTACGGAATGTGACAAATTTATTGAACGCGAAGAAAGAAGGTTTGAAGCCGAAAGAAAGTTAGAGGCTAAAAGGGAAATTAAGAAGTTACAATTTGAGGCTGAGGCTGAGACTAAGAGGTTGCAGATTGAGGCTGAGGCTAAGAAATTGGAAGCAGAAAGAGAAGACAAAAGATTAGCTGCAGAAAGAGAAGAGAAGAAATTAGCTGCAGAAAGAGAAGACAAGAAATTAGCTGCAGAAAGGGAAGCAGAAGATAAAAGATTACAAAGGGAACATGAGTTACGACTTAGGGAGTTTGAGTTTCAGGGCCATGCTCCTGAAAATGGTGCCAGTCCCTTTGCCTCTGATGCCACTGCTAGCCAAGGAGCCTCAACCTCAGCTATGAATTTTCATTTAGATCATTTTGTTGAGAAAGACGATGATATAGAGAGCTACCTAAATAGGTATGAACTATTAGCTACCACGTATGGGTTAGAGAGAGAAAGGTGGAGCTTAAAGTTATCTCAAGGACTTCGTGGGGCAGCTTATGAAGTTTTTGCAAAAATGAGCAGAGGTGATCAGGAAAATTATGACATGCTAAAGCAGGCCCTTTTGTTAAGATATGAAAAGAATGCAGAATTCTATAGGAAAAAATTTAGGAATGATAGACTACTGTCAGGTGAAACCTATCACCAGTTTTCTGCACGAATAGAGACATACTTGGAGAAATGGACTTCTCTGGGGAAAACCCAAGATCTTAAGGAAATGGTCCTTATAGAGCAATTAAGAGAGTCCATGGCTCCAGACCTGAGAAAGTTTCTCATGGAACAAGGTGCAGAGAGGCTGGGTGAGTTGCTAAATGTTGCTGAAAGGTATCAAGCAGCTCAAGCAGAGGTAACAGGTAATAAAAAGAAACAGGTGGATAACTTTAGGGCACCACAGAACTTTAATCAATTTGATCCTAGAGATCAAAACAAAAGTAAGCACCAGTTTGATAGGCCACGGTATGAAAATAAAAATAAATTCCCACAATTCGATGAAAGGAAATATGATGAAAGAAAATCTTTCAACCAAGGAAAAAGGTGGTGTAAAAATTGTCAGATGGACAATCATGACACTGACCGTTGCAGAAGGAAACTTGTGTATATGGCAACCCTTCAGGTCAGGTCGACCTCAAGACAGGAGGAGGATATTATGTTAGATACCACTCCAGAAGAGATGAGGAAGGCACAGGCTGGGGATAAAACACTCAAGCCTTGTTTCAGAAAATTGTCAACTTGTCATACAACTCCAGGCAAGGGAGATTTTTACATGAAAAACAAGTTGATGTATAGGAAGACTGGAGCTAGATCCAAAGGTCAGGGACAGCGGGTACTTCCTAAAAGATATAGGGCAGACTTAATAAGGAGCCTACATGTGAAACCAGATGGGGACCATGAGAAGATAGGTACCATCATTCAAAAGGTGGCTCACAATTATTATTGGCCCAAGGCAAGATGGGACATTGAGAATTTTGTAGAAAGGTGTAGCATAGCACATGAGGGAACACCCACAAGTGGGAACATGGATCAGGACCTGGACACGCCACGGGGCAAAATTAGGCCTGATAATAAAAAGAAAAATAGATTTGATAAAGTGGACCAAATGGAATGGGAAGCCCCTTTTCACGGACAAGCTTCACTTAACTGTTTTACAATGGCCACTATGCGGAGAGTGCAAAAAGATGTCTTACTCCAGGATAAGCCGACAATCCCTCAATCGGACTTAAACAAACTGGAGGAAGAGGATGTAGAGAGGAAATCTCTCATCAAGAATTTTAAGTGGGGAGAAAGCCCCAAGACAAGAAAAATTGGTAGCGGTCGTTTTGTGAATGGTAATTCTGGGAAGAAAAATCATCACTATAGAGCTTCGAGTGGAAGAGACCATACCGGTGCATGGACAAATAGGTCCACAAAATTAAAGGTCCATATGTAGCTTTGTTAAGAACGTGGACTGATGAAAAGGCAGAGGAAAACATTACATCTTCATACCAATATGTGAATGAGCTGACCACTCGTTTAAAAACTGGCTGGAAACTTGCCAATGAAAATTTGAAACAAGCCAGGAAGAAACATGCTGCCTATTATAACAGGAAGGCGAAAGACAGAAATTTGGCGGTGGGAGAGAAGTTACTGCTTCTTTTGCCCGGGAGTCAGAATAAGTTACAAATTGGATGGCAGGGTCCATATACAGTTCTAGAGAAGGTGTCTAGAACAAATTATAAGATAGATAAGAAAGGGAAAGAAAAAATCTATCATGTGAATCTCCTGAAGAAATATTTGGAAAGAGAACATCAGGAAGAGACACACTTGTTGACCTTGTCCATCGCCATGGAGATGAAAAAGGAACCACTTTCATCATTTGAATATCCATTACACCCCTGTGAAACAGCAGCACAGGTGAAAATCAGTACACATTTAACGAAAACTCAGAAAGAGAGAGTGCAACAGGTTCTAAATAATCATGCAGAGGTGTTAACAGACCGACCAGGGCATACAAACCTATTGGAATATGATATGAAACTGATAGACCCCACACCTGTCTGTATGAAACCATATTCGATTCCGTTTGCTAAGGAGAAAGCTTTGAAGGAAGAGATAGACTATCTGTTGAAGGAAGGAATTATTTCGCACAGTGAATCTTCATATAGTTCCGGTGTTGTACTCTTAAGGAAGCCCTCTGGAGAACATAGACTCTGTATAGATTACAGGAGACTGAATGCTATTACAGAAGGACAGGTGGATCCATTGCCGGATACAAATCAGCTGTTTCCCAGACTAAATAAAGCTAAATATTTCTCAAAAGTGGATCTGAGTAAAGGATACTATCAGATTCCAGTAAAGCCTGAGGTTAGACCATACCTAGCTTTTAGTACCTCAGAAGGACACTATGAGTTTAATAGATTGCCATTTGGATTGAAGAATGCGCCTAGTGTCTTCTCTAGTGTCGTGGAATATTCTAATCCACATATATAAATTATTAGGTAAATATGAAGCCTAACAAATAAAATTAATAAAGAAAAGAGCAATGGTAAAATAACAGTGCTGTCACAAAGAAGGTACTCGAAATCCCCCTTGTTTTCTGCTTCGTCTGCAAATTGTAACGCTTTCACGTTGATAGTAAAAGCTTACTGTATTATACCCGCTTTCTTCAATGAAACGTGTGCTGTATTTCTTGGAAAAACATTGAGAGGCAGACTGCGTAATGACCTAAATTAATCCTAACATTAATTATACTGCGTTACCAAAACGAACGAACAGATGGACTCAAATAGAAAGAGAGAGGGGCGAATAAAATCAGGAACGCATGCAAAATTAAACACGCGTCTCGCTATTAATGCCACCCCCAACAAGCGTAACGCGATACACAATTACTACTATCACGCGTGTTAGGCTACATGCACTAACTTTTTCGGACGAACAGTGATAAAATCCATTACCCATCCCAGAGTTAGGTTTTAAAATCCTGAAAAACGCTTATAAGGAAAGATGACAATAGATGGGTTTACGTTTGAAAACATTACAGTACCCAGACAGCACATCTTCGAAACAGGAGGTAGAAGGAATTGCATATTTTGAACGCAGCCACGTAGCTCTTTTAAATTTGGATATTTGGGTTCCTTAGGGCTTGCTGACAAAGAATATGTAAAACGTTACGCAAATAGTCCAGGAATTAATAAATTATAACCAAAATAAAATAGTGGGGATGCCTGACAACATGAAATCATTTCTGCTCATAAAATTTTTTTTATAACGTGTTTGAAAAAACCTTACGTTACAGAAATAGCCTACCATGTAAACTCCAAATTGATTGGAGCGCAACAAATGAAAGACTAACCACGATTGGTCGGGCTATAAATACTATCTATCGTTGTTAGGGGAGACGTGGAAAGGTAACATTTTTTTCAAACACTTGTCGAAACGTGGCTCCATTGGCTAGACTCGCTGATATACTCACTTAGGAGCGTTAGTTCGAGACCACTAGTGCAAATAAGCTTGATAAAGCAACAGTGCGTTGAAGCCAGCTCATATTTGTGTTAAATAAAAGCCTGGAACATAAGCAGATGGGAATTTGTGCCAGTAATTGTGCCAGAATTCATTGCTAATCAACGTATCTGTGTTTGTTTCCATGAATTGTGGGACCGTGGTCTTGATGGTATTGAGCAGCACCTGGTCAGAGCTTTGCTGAATCCAGAGTCGGACAGCATACTCCTTGGTCCATTTAGCTATCAGTGAGGTGTCTCCAGAGCCGAGGGGAGAGTCGAGCAGAGGAGTCTGTTCCTGCCGCCATCACGCCAGATAAGCTGATGTGGCCAGCTGAGCTCAAAATTATGTACCCCAGCTTAAAATGACCTTGTAAAAATAACATTAAGAGGGGAATTAAATTGTGTTAATATCAGGAACTGAGAACATCTCCCATAATAGTTCCCCTAAAGACAAACTATTGAAGTCATGATGACAAATACCAACAGAGCTTGAACAAAACAAAACCAGTATTACCTCATATTACTACTACACAACTGACACACATAGGATACTTTTAATAATATATGTCATTACAATATTCATATTGATAAATTCTGTACATATAACTTGTAAGTAGAATTGATTGTGATTCCTGGTTCCCTTTGTAATTGAATCAGGACACATATTCATTCATAACAGCAATGAATACATATTGTTATTTGAAAAGTTATCAGTGACTCCTTTAAGTTATCCTTTAGAGTGTTATATGTATGTGAGTGTCACAGTGTTGTCAAGTGTGGTGGAATAAATTAAATTGTTTATCCGTCTGTTGTTGTTATGACTTACACTTCATCATACACATACCCTAGACATACAACGTAGTCATCACACTATTCCAGAATAATTCTGACTGAGATATATATATATGTGGCAGCAAGTAAGGTTATCTATAATACACTACACTTATTAGATATAGATACCTTCACAGCTGATCTCAGTCAGTACACTAAGTCCCCTATAAATATTTATAACATCCCACTTCACCACATATATTGGGGTCTCGCTCTTGGGATTTTGAATCTTTCCCTATTAAAAATATTGGGGGTAATTCACTTCAGGGAATATAAGAATTAAAAGGTATCCTTGGGTGGAATTAAATAAGGTTGAGCTCACGGTGCCTGTGTTGTCCATTAGATATATTTAGAGATTAAATTGTTGGTTAGACATTGTAGAAATTTACCTGATAGACAATGGCGGACCTGGCCAAGTTTCGATCTGCTGCTGTACAGACTGCAAAAGAGTTAGGATTAGATGGGCAAGTTATGGTTGCCTATGTCACTACGGAATGTGACAAATTTATTGAACGCGAAGAAAGAAGATTAGAAAAAGAGGCCGAAAGAAAGTTAGAGGCTGAGACTAAGAGGTTGCAGATTGAGGCTGACAAAGAGGCTAAAGCATTGGAAGCCGAGGAAAGAAGACAGGCTGCAGAAAGGGAAGAGAAGAAATTAGCTGCAGAAAGGGAAGACAAGAGATTAGCTGCAGAAAGGGAAGCAGAAAAGGAGGAGAAGAGATTACAAAGGGAATATGAGTTACGAATAAGGGAGTTTGAGTTTCAGGGCCATGCTCCTGAAAATGGTGCCAGTCCCTTTGCCTCTGATGCCACTGCTAGCCAAGAAGCCTCAACCTCAGCTATGAATTTTCATTTAGATCATTTTGTTGAGAAAGACGATGATATAGAGAGCTACCTAAATAGGTATGAACTATTAGCTACCACGTATGGGTTAGAGAGAGAAAGATGGAGCTTAAAGTTATCTCAGGGACTTCGTGGGGCAGCTTATGAAGTTTTTGCAAAAATGAGCAGAGGTGATCAGGAAAATTATGACATGCTAAAGCTAGCTCTTTTGTTAAGGTATGAAAAGAATGCAGAATTTTATAGGAAAAAATTTAGGAATGCTAAACTACTGTCAGGTGAAACCTATCACCAGTTCTCTGCACGAATAGAGACATACTTGGAGAAATGGACTTCTCTGGGGAAAACCCAAGATCTTAAGGAAATGGTCCTTATAGAGCAATTAAGAGAGTCCATGGCTCCAGACCTGAGAAAGTTTCTCATGGAACAAGGTGCAGAGAGGCTGGATGAGTTGCTAAATGTTGCTGAAAGGTATCAAGCAGCTCAAGCAGAGGTAACAGGTAATAAAAAGAAACAAGTGGATAACTTTAGGGCACCACAGAACTTTAATAAATTTGATCCTAAGGATCAAAATAAAGGTAAGCACCAATTTGATAGGCCACGGTATGAAAATAAAAATAAATTCCCACAATTCGATGAAAGGAAATATGATGAAAGAAAATCTTTCAACCAAGGAAAAAGGTGGTGTAAGAATTGTCAGATGGACAATCATGACACTGACCGTTGCAGAAGGAAACCTGTGTATATGGCAACCCTTCAGGTCAGGTCGACCTCAAGACAGGAGGAGGATATTATGTTAGATACCACTCCAGAAGAGATGAGGAAGGCACAGGCTGGGGATAAAACACTCAAGCCTTGTTTCAGAAAATTGTCAACTTGTCATACAACTCCAGGCAAGGGAGATTTTTACATGAAAAACAAGTTGATGTATAGGAAGACTGGAGCTAGATCCAAAGGTCAGGGACAGCTGGTACTTCCTAAAAGATATAGGGCAGACTTAATAAGGAGCCTACATGTGAAACCAGATGGGGACCATGAGAAGATAGGTACCATCATTCAAAAGGTGGCTCACAATTATTATTGGCCCAAAGCAAGATGGGACATTGAGAATTTTGTAGAAAGGTGTAGCATAGCACATGAGGGAACACCCACAAGTGGGAACATGGATCAGGACCTGGACACGCCACGGGGAAAAATTAGGCCTGATAATAAAAAGAAAAATAGATTTGATAAAGTGGACCAAATGGAATGGGAAGCCCCTTTTCACGGACAAGCTTCACTTAACTGTTTTACAATGGCCACTATGCGGAGAGTGCAAAAGGATGTCTTACCCCAGGATAAGCCGACAATCCCTCAATCGGACTTAAACCAACTGGAGGAAGAAGATGTAGAGAGGAAATCTCTCATCAAGAATTTTAAGAGGGGAGAAAGCCCCAAGACAAGAAAAATTGGTAGCGGTCGTTTTGTGAATGATAATTCTGGGAGGAAAAATCATCACTATAAAGCTTCGAGTGGAAGAGACCATACCTGTGCATGGACAAATAGGTCCACACAATTAAAGGTCCATATGTAGCTATGTTAAGAACGTGGACTGATGAAAAGGCAGAGGAAAACATTACATCTTCATACCAATATGTGAATGAGCTGACCACTCGTTTGAAAACTGGCTGGAAACTTGCCAATGAAAATTTAAAACAAGCCAGGAAGAAACATGCTGCCTATTATAACAGGAAGGCGAAAGACAGAGATTTGGCTGTGGGAGAGAAGGTACTGCTTCTTTTGCCCGGGAGTCAGAATAAGTTACAAATTGGATGGCAGGGTCCATATACAGTTTTAGAGAAGGTATCTAGAACAAATTATAAGATAGATAAGAAGGGGAAAGAAAAAATCTATCATGTGAATCTCCTGAAGAAATATTTGGAAAGAGAACATCAGGAAGAGACACACTTGTTGACCTTGTCCATCGCCATGGAGATGAAAAAGGAACCACTTTCATCATTTGAATATCCATTACACCCCTGTGAGACAGCAGCACAGGTAAAAATCAGTACACATTTAACGAAAACTCAGAAAGAGAGAGTGCAACAGGTTCTAAATAATCATGCAGAGGTGTTAACAGACCGACCAGGGCATACAAACCTATTGGAATATGATATGAAACTGATAGACCCCACACCTGTCTGTATGAAACCATATTCGATTCCGTTTGCTAAGGAGAAAGCTTTGAAGGAAGAGATAGACTATCTGTTGAAGGAAGGAATTATTTCGCACAGTGAATCCTCATATAGTTCCGGTGTGGTACTCTTAAGGAAGCCCTCTGGAGAACATAGACTCTGTATAGATTACAGGAGACTGAATGCTATTACAGAAGGACAGGTGGATCCATTGCCGGATACAACTCAGCTGTTTGCCAGACTAAATAAAGCTAAATATTTCTCAAAAGTGGATTTGAGTAAAGGATACTATCAGATTCCAGTAAAGCCTGAGGTTAGACCATACCTAGCTTTTAGTACCTCAGAAGGACACTATGAGTTTAATAGATTGCCATTTGGATTGAAGAATGCGCCTAGTGTCTTCTCTAGAATGATGAGAAAATTATTGGACCCTCTGAATAATCCATGTATAACAAATTTTATGGATGATATCCTTATAGCAACAGAAACATTTGAGGAACACATTGACTCTCTGAACATGCTGTTTGATCGACTTAGGGAGGCAAATTTAACAGCCCGACCAACCAAATGTTGCGTTGGATGTAAAGAATTGGAATTTTTGGGACACACAGTTTATCAGGGAAACATGACCCCTGACCCAAAGAATTTAGAGAAACTACAGAAAGCCCCGAGACCACAAACCAAGAAGGACGTGAGATCCTTTGTCTCATTATGTGGTTTCTACCAGAAGTATATCAAAAACTTTAATTCCATATGTGCACCGTTAACTGAATTGACACGTAAAGGACATCCAGATCGCATTACATGGACACCACAATGTGAAATGACTTACCAAGAATTGAAGGAAAAGCTCACAAGTAAACCCATTTTGAAATTACCTGACTTAAGTCAAGAATTCATAGTAAGGACGGATGCAAGTAATATTGGGTTAGGTGCAACTCTACTACAGAAATCAGATGCATTGGATGGGGAATTAAGCCCAGTGGCATATGCTAGCAGAAAGTTGAATAAAGCTGAAATCAACTACTCAACTAGCGAAAAAGAATGTCTTGCAGTAATATGGGCGATAAAGAAATTCAATATTTATCTATATGGGAAGGCATTTAAGTTGCAAACAGACCACAAACCTTTATCGTTTCTAGCACAGGCTAGGCATGAGAACTCCAGGTTACTCCGATGGTCTTTACTTTTGGCTCCATATATAATTTTAGCATTGAGTATATATCTGGAAAAACCAATTTGGGAGCGGATTTTTTAAGCCGCCATCCGTGTGATGAGAATCACCGTAAACCCCAGAAATAATAATAAATTTCTCTATGTGTATATAGAATAAAGGACTGACATATAATGTCTGTTTTAAGAGGGGAGGTGTCGTGGAATATTCTAATCCACATATATAAATTATTAGGTAAATATGAAGCCTAACAAATAAAATTAATAAAGAAAAGAGCAATGGTAAAATAACAGTGCTGTCACAAAGAAGGTACTCGAAATCCCCCTTGTTTTCTGCTTCGTCTGCAAATTGTAACGCTTTCACGTTGATAGTAAAAGCTTACTGTATTATACCCGCTTTCTTCAATGAAACGTGTGCTGTATTTCTTGGAAAAACATTGAGAGGCAGACTGCGTAATGACCTAAATTAATCCTAACATTAATTATACTGCGTTACCAAAACGAACGAACAGATGGACTCAAATAGAAAGAGAGAGGGGCGAATAAAATCAGGAACGCATGCAAAATTAAACACACGTCTCGCTATTAATGCCACCCCCAACAAGCGTAACGCGATACACAATTACTACTATCACGCGTGTTAGGCTACATGCACTAACTTTTTCGGACGAACAGTGATAAAATCCATTACCCATCCCAGAGTTAGGTTTTAAAATCCTGAAAAAACGCTTATAAGGAAAGATGACAATAGATGGGTTTACGTTTGAAAACATTACAGTACCCAGACAGCACATCTTCGAAACAGGAGGTAGAAGGAATTGCATATTTTGAACGAAGCCACGTAGCTCTTTTAAATTTGGATATTTGGGTTCCTTAGGGCTTGCTGACAAAGAATATGTAAAACGTTACGCAAATAGTCCAGGAATTAATAAATTATAACCAAAATAAAATAGTGGGGATGCCTGACAACATGAAATCATTTCTGCTCATAAAATTTTTTTATAACGTGTTTGAAAAAACCTTACGTTACAGAAATAGCCTACCATGTAAACTCCAAATTGATTGGAGCGCAACAAATGAAAGACTAACCACGATTGGTCGGGCTATAAATACTATCTATCGTTGTTAGGGGAGACGTGGAAAGGTAACATTTTTTTCAAACACTTGTCGAAACGTGGCTCCATTGGCTAGACTCGCTGATATACTCACTTAGGAGCGTTAGTTCGAGACCACTAGTGCAAATAAGCTTGATAAAGCAACAGTGCGTTGAAGCCAGCTCATATTTGTGTTAAATAAAAGCCTGGAACATAAGCAGATGGGAATTTGTGCCAGTATTTTGTGCCAGAATTCATTGCTAATCAACGTATCTGTGTTTGTTTCCATGAATTGTGGGACCGTGGTCTTGATGGTATTGAGCAGCACCTGGTCAGAGCTTTGCTGAATCCAGAGTCGGACAGCATACTCCTTGGTCCATTTAGCTATCAGTGAGGTGTCTCCAGAGCCGAGGGGAGAGTCGAGCAGAGGAGTCTGTTCCTGCCGCCATCACGCCAGATAAGCTGATGTGGCCAGCTGAGCTCAAAATTATGTACCCCAGCTTAAAATGACCTTGTAAAAATAACATTAAGAGGGGAATTAAATTGTGTTAATATCAGGAACTGAGAACATCTCCCATAATAGTTCCCCTAAAGACAAACTATTGAAGTCATGATGACAAATACCAACAGAGCTTGAACAAAACAAAACCAGTATTACCTCATATTACTACTACACAACTGACACACATAGGATACTTTTAATAATATATGTCATTACAATATTCATATTGATAAATTCTGTACATATAACTTGTAAGTAAATTGATTGTGATTCCTGGTTCCCTTTGTAATTGAATCAGGACACATATTCATTCATAACAGCAATGAATACATATTGTTATTTGAAAAGTTATCAGTGACTCCTTTAAGTTATCCTTTAGAGTGTTATATGTATGTGAGTGTCACAGTGTTGTCAAGTGTGGTGGAATAAATTAAATTGTTTATCCGTCTGTTGTTGTTATGACTTACACTTCATCATACACATACCCTAGACATACAACGTAGTCATCACACTATTCCAGAATAATTCTGACTGAGATATATATATATGTGGCAGCAAGTAAGGTTATCTATAATACACTACACTTATTAGATATAGATACCTTCACAGCTGATCTCAGTCAGTACACTAAGTCCCCTATAAATATTTATAACATCCCACTTCACCACATCTAGAATGATGAGAAAATTGTTGGATGTAAACATTTCGGAGGAACGTAACGAATCCCTGAGTTGCCTCTGTGATTGAGGATATTCCGAATGTTTCATACAGGATAATAAGAAGATTATGGGATCCACTACGAAAACTCTGCTATCACCAGGTATATGTTATCTCCTCATAACGTACATTTTGAGGGAAATATAATGTTCTCTGGACATGTCAGTGCGCAGACTCAGAGAAGAGAAATGGTGAATACGGGTTGCAAAGCAGCATTAAGACAAGCAATCACACTTGCGGCTGTTCAGTAACATAACCGAAATATATTATTGGTTGTAGAAGTCTGAGGCAGATTTCATGAGTAGTGCCTACTCTGAATGGACCCAACTACATAAAACCATGATAGCACCACAGCAGAGTAAAGTCAAGTTGACTTACATTTATCTATGTGTATATAGAATAAAGGACTGACATATAATGTCTGTTTTAAGAGGGGAGGTGTCGTGAAATATTCTAATCCACATATATAAATTATCAGGTAAATGCAAAGCCTAACAAATAAATTTAATAAAAGAAAAGAGCAATGGTAAAATAACAGTGCTGTCACAAAGAATGTACTCGAAATCCCCCTTTGTTTTATGCTTCGTCTGCAAATTGTAACGTTTCCACGTTAAATATAAGCCACTGCATAAATACAAGCGTTTCCACAACACATTAAAACGGGTATTGCATTTCTAAGAAAAACATTGAGAGGCACACTGCGTAATGACCTAAATTAATCCTAACATTAATTATACTACGTTACCAAAACGAACGAACAGATGGACTAAAGGATAGAGAGAGGGGAGAGGCAGAAAGCCGAACGCATGCAAAATTAAACACGCGTCTCGCTATTAATGCCACCCCAACAAGCGTAACGCGATACACAATTACTACTATCACGCGTGTAAGGCCACATGCACTAACTTTTTTCGGACGGACAGTGATAAAAACACTAACCTTCCAGAGTTAGGTTTTAAAAAACCTGGAAAACGCTTATTAGAAAAGATAACATTAGATGGGTTTACGTTTGAAAACATTACAGTACCCAGACAGCACATCTTCGAAACAGGAGGTAGAAGAAATTGCATATTTTGAACGCAGCCACTTAGCTCTTTTAAATTTGTATATTTGGGTTCCTTAGGGCTTGCTGACAAAGAATATGTAAAACGTTACGCAAATAGTCTAGGAATTAACAAGTTATAGCCAAAATAAAATGATGGTGCTGTCAGACAACACCCAAAATCAGAATCGCTCAGTGGTAGATTTTTTAAACCACCATTGTACGGGAAATGGGCCACAAGTTACATTTGAACTGATTGGCTGGAATGATATGTAAGGCTAAACACGATTAGTCGGACTATAAATGCTATCCTTGGTTGTTAGGGGAGACGTAGGAAGGTAAAATTTTTTCAAACACTTGTCAAAACGTGGCTCCATTGGCCAGACTCGCTGATATAATCACTTAGGAGCGTTAGTTCGAGACCACTAGTTCAAATAAGCTTGATAAAGCAACAGTGCGTTGAAGCCAGCTCATATTTTTGCTAAATAAAAGCCTGGAACATAAGCAGATGGGAATTTGTGCCAGTATTTGTGCCAGAATTCATTGCTAGTCAACGTATCTGTGTTTATTTCCATGAATTGTGGTAAGCTTGAAACATTCAGTATCTTTTAATGAAAATTGAATGTGAATTGTTAATTTATGCCTGTATATATGTGTAGTTCAGTAGCAAACATGATGTAAAGCCTATAATGCTCCAGCCTGAACAGAAGGTGTCGGAGGGAAGTAACACTGCATGGAATGGCCAAATAGTACACTGACACCTAGATTATTGATTAGAAGAAATAATGCTGGAAGTGCAGAGGCGTAGTAACCATTAAGGAGGTTAATACTGGTATAAAGTATTTCAGATGAAGCTGACAGTTGGCCTAACGCTCTGAACTCAATGTTTGTGATGTATTGTGCTCAGTGTAGAACTAGAGTATCAATTAGTTATGAAGTAGAAGGTACATCCTTCTTGTTTTCAGGGACCGTGGTCTTGACGTTATTGAGCAGCACCTGGTCATGGCTTGGCTGAATCCAGAGTCGGACAGCATACTCCTTGGTCCATTTAGCTATCAGTGAGGTGTCTCCAGAGCCCAGGGGAGAAATCGAGCAGAGGAGTCTTTTCCTGCCGCCATCACGCAAGATAAGCTGATGTGGCCAGCTGAGCTCAAACATTATGTACCCCCATCTTAAAATGACATTGTAAAAATAACATTAAGAGGGGAATTAAATTGTTTTAATATCAGGAACTGAGAACATCTCCAATACTAGTTCCAATAAAGACAAACTATTGAAGTCATGATGACAAATACCAACAGAGCTTGAACAAAACAAAACCAGTATTACCTCATATTACTACTACACAACTAACACACATAGGATACTATTAAAAAATAGATGTCACTACAAGATTCATATTAATAAATTCTGTACTTATAACTTGTAATTAAAATTGATTGTGACTCCTGGTTCCTTTGTATTTGAATCAGGACACATATACATTCATGACAGCAATGAATACATATTGTTATTTGAAAAGTTATCAGTGACTCCTTTAAGATATCCTTTAGAGTGTTATATGTATGTGAGTGTCACAGTGTTGTCAAGTGTGGTGGAATAAATTAAATTGTTTATCTGTCTGTTGTTGTTATGACTTACACTTCATCATACACATACCCTAGACATACAACGTAGTCATCACACTATTCCAGAATAATTCTGACTGAGATATATATATATGTGGCAGCAAGTAAGGTTATCTATAATACACTACACTTATTAGATATAGATACCTTCACAGCTGATCTCAGTCAGTACACTAAGTCCCCTATAAATATTTATAACATCCCACTTCACCACATCTAGAATGATGAGAAAATTGTTGGATGTAAACATTTCGGAGGAACGTAACGAATCCCTGAGTTGCCTCTGTGATTGAGGATATTCCGAATGTTTCATACAGGATAATAAGAAGATTATGGGATCCACTACGAAAACTCTGCTATCACCAGGTATATGTTATCTCCTCATAACGTACATTTTGAGGGAAATATAATGTTCTCTGGACATGTCAGTGCGCAGACTCAGAGAAGAGAAATGGTGAATACGGGTTGCAAAGCAGCATTAAGACAAGCAATCACACTTGCGGCTGTTCAGTAACATAACCGAAATATATTATTGGTTGTAGAAGTCTGAGGCAGATTTCATGAGTAGTGCCTACTCTGAATGGACCCAACTACATAAAACCATGATAGCACCACAGCAGAGTAAAGTCAAGTTGACTTACATTTATCTATGTGTATATAGAATAAAGGACTGACATATAATGTCTGTTTTAAGAGGGGAGGTGTCGTGAAATATTCTAATCCACATATATAAATTATCAGGTAAATGCAAAGCCTAACAAATAAATTTAATAAAAGAAAAGAGCAATGGTAAAATAACAGTGCTGTCACAAAGAATGTACTCGAAATCCCCCTTTGTTTTATGCTTCGTCTGCAAATTGTAACGTTTCCACGTTAAATATAAGCCACTGCATAAATACAAGCGTTTCCACAACACATTAAAACGGGTATTGCATTTCTAAGAAAAACATTGAGAGGCACACTGCGTAATGACCTAAATTAATCCTAACATTAATTATACTACGTTACCAAAACGAACGAACAGATGGACTAAAGGATAGAGAGAGGGGAGAGGCAGAAAGCCGAACGCATGCAAAATTAAACACGCGTCTCGCTATTAATGCCACCCCAACAAGCGTAACGCGATACACAATTACTACTATCACGCGTGTAAGGCCACATGCACTAACTTTTTCGGACGGACAGTGATAAAAACACTAACCTTCCCAGAGTTAGGTTTTAAAAAAACCTGGAAAACGCTTATTAGAAAAGATAACATTAGATGGGTTTACGTTTGAAAACATTACAGTACCCAGACAGCACATCTTCGAAACAGGAGGTAGAAGAAATTGCATATTTTGAACGCAGCCACTTAGCTCTTTTAAATTTGTATATTTGGGTTCCTTAGGGCTTGCTGACAAAGAATATGTAAAACGTTACGCAAATAGTCTAGGAATTAACAAGTTATAGCCAAAATAAAATGATGGTGCTGTCAGACAACACCCAAAATCAGAATCGCTCAGTGGTAGATTTTTTAAACCACCATTGTACGGGAAATGGGCCACAAGTTACATTTGAACTGATTGGCTGGAATGATATGTAAGGCTAAACACGATTAGTCGGACTATAAATGCTATCCTTGGTTGTTAGGGGAGACGTAGGAAGGTAAAATTTTTTCAAACACTTGTCAAAACGTGGCTCCATTGGCCAGACTCGCTGATATAATCACTTAGGAGCGTTAGTTCGAGACCACTAGTTCAAATAAGCTTGATAAAGCAACAGTGCGTTGAAGCCAGCTCATATTTTTGCTAAATAAAAGCCTGGAACATAAGCAGATGGGAATTTGTGCCAGTATTTGTGCCAGAATTCATTGCTAGTCAACGTATCTGTGTTTATTTCCATGAATTGTGGTAAGCTTGAAACATTCAGTATCTTTTAATGAAAATTGAATGTGAATTGTTAATTTATGCCTGTATATATGTGTAGTTCAGTAGCAAACATGATGTAAAGCCTATAATGCTCCAGCCTGAACAGAAGGTGTCGGAGGGAAGTAACACTGCATGGAATGGCCAAATAGTACACTGACACCTAGATTATTGATTAGAAGAAATAATGCTGGAAGTGCAGAGGCGTAGTAACCATTAAGGAGGTTAATACTGGTATAAAGTATTTCAGATGAAGCTGACAGTTGGCCTAACGCTCTGAACTCAATGTTTGTGATGTATTGTGCTCAGTGTAGAACTAGAGTATCAATTAGTTATGAAGTAGAAGGTACATCCTTCTTGTTTTCAGGGACCGTGGTCTTGACGTTATTGAGCAGCACCTGGTCATGGCTTGGCTGAATCCAGAGTCGGACAGCATACTCCTTGGTCCATTTAGCTATCAGTGAGGTGTCTCCAGAGCCCAGGGGAGAAATCGAGCAGAGGAGTCTTTTCCTGCCGCCATCACGCAAGATAAGCTGATGTGGCCAGCTGAGCTCAACATTATGTACCCCCATCTTAAAATGACATTGTAAAAATAACATTAAGAGGGGAATTAAATTGTTTTAATATCAGGAACTGAGAACATCTCCAATACTAGTTCCAATAAAGACAAACTATTGAAGTCATGATGACAAATACCAACAGAGCTTGAACAAAACAAAACCAGTATTACCTCATATTACTACTACACAACTAACACACATAGGATACTATTAAAAATAGATGTCACTACAAGATTCATATTAATAAATTCTGTACTTATAACTTGTAATTAAAATTGATTGTGACTCCTGGTTCCTTTGTATTTGAATCAGGACACATATACATTCATGACAGCAATGAATACATATTGTTATTTGAAAAGTTATCAGTGACTCCTTTAAGATATCCTTTAGAGTGTTATATGTATGTGAGTGTCACAGTGTTGTCAAGTGTGGTGGAATAAATTAAATTGTTTATCTGTCTGTTGTTGTTATGACTTACACTTCATCATACACATACCCTAGACATATAACGTAGTCATCACACTATTCCAGAATAATTCTGACTGAGGTATACATATGTGGCAGCAAGTAAGGTTATATATAATACACTACTCTTATTAGATATATATACCTTCACAGCTGATCTCAGTCAGTACACTAAGTCCCCTATAAATATTTATAACATCCCACTTCACCACAGCTGGTTGCCTCCGTCTTCAGCACCTTGACTTGCTAGGGCAGACTGTGGTCTTGCTCGAGTGTAGGAGAGCCTGGCCAGTCTTGGTTTTTCAGCCGCTGATGGCTGTACTTGAGCCCCATCTCCACGTCAAGGAGCTGGCCTCGATGGGGCCACAAACACCTGCCAAGTCCTCCTGTCACGTGCCATCATCTCAAGTTCTTTCCACGTTCTCCTCATCATTTTCACCTCCGTTTCCAGCTCTCTTCTCCGTGTGCTTCTTGGTCTACCTCTGCCTCTCTTGTCCTGCGGGTTCCAGAACAAGGACTGCCTTGAAATGCTATCAACAGGTTTCCTCAGTGTGTGTCCTATCCATCGCCATCGTCTTCTTCTCATCTCTTGTTCCACTGGCACTTGTCTAGTTCTTGTCATCAGTTCCACGTTAGTAACCTTGTCATACCATTTTAATCCCTCTATTCTACGCAAGCACCCATCTATGAAAGTCTGTAGCTTTTTGGTTGTTGTCTTTGTTGTTCTCCATGTCTCAGAGCCATACAATAGGACTGACTTCACATATGAGTTGAAGATTCTTATTTTCGTGTTGGATCCGATTTCTCTTGATGTCCATATATTTCCCAATCCTCCTCCTGCTTTTTGAATTCTTATTTTGATATCACTGTCTGTCCCTCCAACTTTGTCTATGTTGCTGCCAAGATATGTGTACGATTCTACAAAACTTTTCATATACAAGCATCAAAAGTCTCGATATCAGATAACAGAGAGCTATCAAGATGGACAACATTATGTTTCATTTATGTACAGACGGCAAGAATGACAGCACAAGTACAATTTCATTTGATATGGACAACAATATGGTCAAATAACACGTGACAGAAAAACAGATTCTTTTGGAGTTAACTAAAATGCGTGCACAAAAAGTTATGTGCAGGCAAACTTATGACACTAATTAATGAAGTTATAATCCACTTTCACCTTCAGAGTTGGTTAAAATGTGTAACCTGTTCCTCTCTCAAAATTATGCATGCTTAACAATATCCACCTTGCAAATATGAATCAAAACGTTCAGATGAACTATCCTTTATAGCAACACTTCTAAAGAATGCCTGATAAAGAAGTATTTTCCATTTCTTTTTTAAATGCTTTGAAAACTTGGACCGGAAAGGAATGCTTGTCTTCTCACAACGCAAACACGTGATTCAGCTGACGAGAGATAACCTCTGGTTATAGTTTTTATTCAAGCTACCGGGGATCGCTTGACGACAAACACCGAAAAAAAAAAAAAAAAACCCTTGACCTGGTAAGAACTCCTCCTAGCAGCTGCAAGTGCAAACGTCCTGTAACTTAAGTTTCTTTACTGACACGCTCGGGTTGATCGTGTGCAGTTATAAGCGGATTTTTAAATTTTTATAAGAAGGTTGCCTTGTTTTAATGAGGCGCGTTCTCTTCAACCCAGACACGAGGTGCATCAGTTTTATCATAGGCATCGTCCTCATCATCACCAACATTATTAGCATCATCATCATTTTAGTTTGCGCTCTTTACTAAGCATGGAGCCACCATTGCAGCTGGTCCATTGCAAGAAGACTGTACCAAGCAGTCACGTGATCTTGTAGTAGTGGTGGTTTCTGTAGAAGTCTCTTTTATATGATGAGGTTGCCAGCCGAATGCATTACTTCATATTATTCAACATGTACGACACGCATGTCTTATTCGATCTTTGTCTCTTTGAGACCCAGTGGCGTCACTAGGGTTGGTGTCACCCAGTGCGGTAACTCATGGTGTCACCCCCGTGGACCTCCTCCCCGTACCAGACCATACAGAATCCTTAGTAATGTTTTTTGTACTAATGTTACTCGTAAATCGTAATACCCGTATATCACTGAATGTAATGGCAATAGTAGTGACATAAACAACTAGCAAAATTAAAATTACACCTTTAAATTACAATATCATTCGCGCAGCCTTAATGTATTTACATAGTTTCATGTGGTTAAAGTGAAAATTATGTAAAAAAACAATAGAATTTGAAGTAAAAACGTAGGTATATTGATACAGAACATGTAAGCTGGGCTTACAAAAAATGTTTTTGTGGTTATAACTAACTACAGGGATATCGTCATAAAAAATAATAAATTTCTGCTGACACACTGCACAAAAATTTGATAGACAATCATTTTGGTGTCACCCCCTCTGATGGTGTCACCCAGTGCGGTCCGCACACACCCCCCCCCCCACCCCCCTTAGTGATGCCACTGTTGAGACCCACAGGAACTGACGGGCAGTTATATTCTAGTGCATGCCGAAACCTTGTGGTCTGGTAATAAATACAGGAATGTTGGTAATCGGTTTTCTTTATCAATATTTGTAGACAAATCTAAAGCTCAACTCGCAGAAAACAAAGATGTTCCAACAACTTATACCCTGCAACACTCATAGACATTCCCGAAGCTTATTTCAGGGTCCTATTTACTCTGCTCGTTAACATCCTCTGGAAA
This sequence comes from Oreohelix idahoensis, assembly GCA_024509875.1. NCBI lineage: Eukaryota > Metazoa > Mollusca > Gastropoda > Stylommatophora > Oreohelicidae > Oreohelix > Oreohelix idahoensis. The sequence goes on from JAMPIV010012251.1 coordinate 213,325, forward strand.
TTGATCAATTGATAAATGATCTTGCTGGGAATGATGATGCAATTGTGTACACTGATAGATCTGTAATCCGTGGTTAGAAATCAGGGTGGGGTTCTGTGCTAAAGTAAGAGGGCAGAATCGTCGCTGAACATAGCGGGACTTACATGATAACAACCTCCAGCATGAAAATGAAGATAGAGGCAGCTTCTTCTTCTTCCTCAAGTGCCGTGCCTAGTGGCGTCGGAGATCATGTCTCTCCACAACTTCCTGTCTCCAGTACAATTTATAAATTCTGCTGTTGACTTGTTTCTATGCGACGATGTCAAACTGTCCAGTATTTGCTCTCTTTGTCTTCCCCTATCTCTTTTTCCTTCAACCTTACCTGTAGTTACGATATATTCCAGCTTTCCTCTTCTCATAACATGCCCAAGAAAGTGGATTGCTTCTTTCTGACTTGGGAAATAAGTTTCCTTTGCACATTGGTCACTTTCAGGACATCCTCATTACTCTTTTTGGCTGTCCATGGTATTTTTAACATTCTTCTGTAAAACCACATCTCTGTTGCCTCTAGTGTCTTCCCTATTTGTTTACTAATTGTCCATGACTCACTTCCATACGTCAGGATTGGTTCTATATAACAATGAAGAACTCTCTTTCTTACTTTCAATGACAAAGAATTGTTGCAAAAAATACTCTTCATTTTATAGAATGCTGCTTTTGCCTGAGCTATTCTGCTCTTCACTCCTGAGATGCATCTTCCATCCGTTGTTATTAATGTTCCCATGTATTTGAATTTATTGACTTGTTTTAAAACGGTTCCATTTACTTTGATAGTGCATTCTGGGGAAGCCCTTTTCTTTGAGACGACCATTACTTCTGTCTTTTTGCTATTAAGGCGATGGCCTTTATTTTCACTTTCTTTCACTATTGTATCAACCATTTCCTGCAACTCATTTTCACGTTTTGCTATTAAGACTGCATCATCAGCATAGCTCAAGTTGTTTATATTATGTCCACCAAATGATATTCCTGGCAAGTCCTCTAGAGATCTCATTATATTTTCTCTACACAGATTGAATGGATCCAGTGACAGCACACATCCCTGCGTGACACCCTTTTTTTACTTGCTGAAACGTTCCTATTTGGCTGCTAATTCTTACAGCTGCTGTTTGTTGCCAGTACATGTTCTTTATTATCCTCTAGTCTTTTCCATCAATGTTGATGCTTTCTAACATTTTGATAATTTCCTCATGTTTCACTTTGTCAAATGCCATAGTGTAATCATAAGGCAGCTACTTTAGCCTTATGATGGGTGACTGAGACTTCATTAACAAAGCAGTTATTGTATCAGACTCACAATCCATGCTTCGGAAGGTCTAAAGTGGATGGCTCCGGCATGAATGGAAAACTCGCACAGAAGCCTCGAATCTTCATGAACTGGTGTACATCTACTGTCCTGGTCATGCAGGGGTACGTGCCAATGAGAAAGCTGGCAGACTAGCTTCAAGGACACCCAAAAAAGGTGCACTGGATATGGATAAGGGACAGATACTAAGGACAATTAATGCTCGCCTATTAGAGAATGACACTGCAATCGATGAATCATCAAGGTTAAGATTGCTGGAATTTGGCATCAAACGTAAGACCAGCAGGGATGAACGTATGAGAGGAAGCATCCAGCGTTTATACAACCAGCGCACAAGAGGAACAATTAGCATTCATACCCTTCGACATTTGCTGAGAGAGACAGGGCACCTATTGGTTAGCCCGGAGTGCAGTGACGTCTGTTCTGATTAACAATAACAATAACTCCGCCTGTTTCCATTCTAACTCTGAGAGGACTAGACATTGGTAAAATCACTTCAAACGCATGTATTGTACGGGACATACTTTAACAAATACATATTTTAAAAAATACTACCCTGTTCATGTTTCTATAATCTTTTCTATCTATAATTTTTTTTGCCGTTCTGCAAATAATCTTCAAAAATTTACTCTCTGCCGCATGTCCTGATAACGGCATTATTTCTCTCTGTTGTCATTTATTACTTACCATTTCATTTTAGCTTCATTGGATCTTCGTAGTGAAACGTAACATGACTTATGGTCAATGGTCAATGCACCATGAAAAAAAAACTGAAAGGCACGCGTATACATGTAATGGGTTTTCAATTTAGCTTTCACGGTGCAATGAACGCTGTTTCCATATTTTCCTGAAAATGCGCTATGAAATGATTGCTAGGCATGCGGGTTCTTTAAATGGGTGTTCCATTTGGGTTAAACGGTGTGTTAAGTCATATTCGAAGTTACAGTTAGGTGTTAAGGATTTTGGTGTACGGGGCTGGAGTTTGTTAGTAAGTAGGTTAAGGTCATGAGATACATGACGTGTATATACATGTGTGCGGGTAGAGAATGGTGTAACTCTGTTTATAGTGTATTTTTATTGAAGTATGCAAGCTTGGAATGTGACATTTAAAAGTTCACTGTTAGAAGCACGTAGAGTATGGTTGAAGAATACTCAGAGGCGTTCATGTGTGAATTGAGGTTTACAGGACATGAGAAAAGCGTGCGAAGTGAATGAAGTTAGCATACGTGTCAGAGAAGAATACTGAGTTGTTAAGGGGAGTCTGTGGCCATCCGTTGAGGGAGACGGTTGGTGTTTCTAGAGTATGTGAATAGTGTATGTGATTTTCATTATAATATATTGGATGTGACGCGATGATGTACCGCGTAAGGTGTATTTACAAGGCCTTTATATATTATTATTTATAAGCGCGTAGTGGGTTTCCCGCGCTGTAAAGTTCAGGAGGAACTTGGATGCCTGGTGATTAGACCAGAGGTATAGATATATGTGCGAGGAGTGAATGCCGCACTTTGGATTAAAAAGACATGTCGTTTTCCCGTGTCAGAAGGAGGTCTATGTTAGGACCATTATATGCTATTATTTGAATGCGCGTTGTTGGCTTTCCCGCGCCAATAGGAGGTCTACGTAAGCGCGTTGTGATTTTCCCGTGCTGTGAAGTTCTGGAGGAACTTGGATGCCTGGTGGTTAGACCAGAGATAGAAATATATGTGCGAGGAGTGAATGCCGCACTTACATTGCATTACATTGTATACAGACCATATAGAGATTTATGTGCGAGGAGTGAATGCCGCACTTACATTGAATATAGATCAGAGATAGAGATTTATGTGCGAGGGGTGAATGCCGCACTTACATTGAATGCAGTTGTTACCAGTACGTTAGGATGACTGTACTACATATTCTAATTATGCAAGTATTTGTACTATTGTTGCTGATGTCCAGGACTATGCTGTTGAGATTATATGTATGGAACTGTGTCAACAAGACTTTCTGATTCAATTTATATCATTGTGCGCCCGTCCTGTCTTCAAAACCATCGAGTTTATCACGGTGCAATGCGCGTCGTTTCCGTGTTTTCCAGAAACGTTAATGGGATTGTTTCATTGTTGGTTACAAATGTTTCAGTAACAACACTCTATATATTGAAGATGGAGATTCCTATAACACTGTTTGCTTAATTTTTTTTTTCACGATATAGTCTGTTTTCAAAGCTTATTTCGTTTTTTCATCAAATCTTTCCTCATAATTTTCCCTTTTCGTTCTGTGTTATTTTTACTTTTCTCATCTTCGCGTTCTCTTATTTCATCGTTTTCCGTCATTCTTAGATGCTTCTCTCGCTTTGTTCTAACTACATTTTTTTCATTTATTTTCATAACTTCATATTCGAGCATACACTTTCTACATTGTTTCTTGCAAATGAAACTGGTACTTTACTTTTAAGCCTCCGAGTGGCTAGAGAGTTTGCCCCTCGAGGCAAAGGAACCTGTTTGGAAACAAAAGCGCGTCACACTCCAGTCTATCCAGCTGTAAAACTGGACATGTGACTGCTGTTGATTTTGGTGAAGGCAAAGGCAGCGACGAAATGAAATGGTGACTTCCCACATGAAGCTGAGACGTAGTATACATGAGGTATTAAACACTTCTCTCCCCTACGGCAGTATATGCTATGGAACTACCTTTACATTTGTACTCTACATCAAATCAAGAATACAAGCGCCAAGTACACACATCAAACCTATCAGGCAAAGAAAATAGTTCATTCGCCTATTACGTTAATCGCGTGCCATGTGTGTAGCTACCACAGACAGTCTACCAGCAACTCGCTCTACATCAGGAGTGTGTGCTATTATGTATAACAATGGTTCTCAAACATTTAGACCGAGGTACCCCATAAAGCAGTGGTAGGCAACGAAAGAGCTGTTGGGATCTACTTTAAAAACATTGAGCTATATAAAGATCGCTGTAATAAAATCGGGTCTGTTTTCAGTGTATTTGTAATTTGGAAAGTGCAACCTATAGTTTAACGATTAGCCCTGGCGGACCATCTGTTACCGGCAATTAAATGGTGTAAAATTCAATCTAAATATTTACAAAATGTAGGAGCCGCGCTAGCGTAGTGGTTACAACACCGCTCTGGCGACCGAGTGATTCAGGATCAAACCCGGGCGACGGCATTTGAGGATTTTTCGTCGACCGGGATTTCGACTGGATTAACTCGAGACCTGGCGAGGACATTTGAAGAGTGTCGTCGACCAGGGACTGGCGGCTCCTGAGCCGACCCAGCTCTAATGGGTACCTCCGAAAACGGCGAGTATTTGCCTGAATGGCGAGGGACACTTGTCTCTGTACCAGAAAATAGGATACTCACGTAAAAATCAATGTCAGGTTAGACATTAAAAATAACCTGAGATTTCGCCTCGAGTATTAGCGGGCGTACGAAAAAAAAAAAATAAAAATAAAAATGTAAACTTCAATTCAAAGAAAATGAACGCGTTCCTATCTCTTAGGGTGAATTTTACTAACCAAGCTGGTAGGTTTTCAATGGGAATGCAGAAAAAAATACCTCTGATCCTAGGGACACGGCTCTATTAAATGTCGGTGTATGCATGAAGATACATATATGAAGTCATCCTTATATGACCACCAGCTAAGCACAATGCTACAGTATACAGATGTGGAAGTGAACCTCTGTCTGTAAGGCTAATTACACCCTTATTGACTCTTGAAATCAAATATACAATTCCAGGGTTCCCCCCTGTGGTGAAACATATTGAGAACCCAGCATTACACACAAAGCTCGGAGGACTCACGTGAGCTCTAGACGAACTCTGGGCTTTTTACTTGGTTGACTGACTACATGCAGGAGGATTTCACTGTGGAACCATGATAGGCAGGGCAGCTGAGATGTGGCTGTGTGTAGGATGTGACAATTCCTCAGGAGAGCACAGAGCTAGAGCACAATATTTTGGTTCTGCATATTTGGAGAACCCCCTTGGATGGCGGGGAATGCAGAGTTTGTCACATGCTTCTTCCTCCTAGTTTACGACCAGATGTGATGATCCTGTAAATGCAAGCCACGCTTAAGAAACTGGAGCTCATGACTTCAACTCAACACGTTTCGGAATGGCAGAAAAGCCACAGGAAAAGGCCTAGATCTACAGTGTAGATCAGTGTTTCTCAAGCGGTGTACCGCGGCACAAAAGTGTGCCGCCGTGTCTATCAAAGGGTGCCTCAAAAATTTTGTAAATTTACTACATGAAGTATATTTTGAGTGATCATGTAATAGAAAACTGATCTTACAGCTTGAATTCATTCAATAATAATTGAAGCTATTAACTTCATTGAACAAAAATAGATATACTTCAAAGGTATTTTAAACAATTAAAAGAAAGTCGAATTGAGTTTTCTTTATTCCAAAGTACCCAAAAATTAGTGTATTTAATTACTATATTTCACTGTAATTTCTTATTCAGGTGCGGGGTCAGATAGGTGTGCCGTACATTTTTAGAAAATTGGAAAGTGTGCCGTGAACACAAAAAGGTTCAGAAACACTGGTGTAGATGATACCAAGGTGTCTTCATTTTGGCATTGGCTGCAAAAAGAGCGAGAAGCTCAGCATTCCTAGTTAATCAAAAAACAACAAATGTCGGTGTGTGAGGACTAGCCCGAAGTGTCTCTAGCTTAAAAATTAGTTTTTTTTCCTCTTCTCAGAGATCTACCAAAATCATCCCTAGTGATCTACTGGTAGACACGGTCGTTCGATTGACGATCACTAAAGTGTCGGCTAGACCCTCAATACCTGCTAAGTTTATTGTAGGTATAAAACGATAAGAACTGGTTGTTTTTGGTGTTCAGCATGTAGGTATTATGTTATGATAGTGCAAACAAATAAATAAATAAAAATATACGTACAAATTTAATTTTAAACTAAAAAAAAAGTAATTTTTATTACAACGCCAAATTTGAAGAAAAAAAGACTCAACGTGAATCTAATAACATACAAGGTGCCATAGACATTTAGCAATGTTACGGAAAGTAGGCGCAAACGGCGATGATCATCATCGACGAGTGCCACGAATGTCTGCTTAACCATCATTTCTTTTTCTCTTGCTTATGAGTTAGTCTCACAATATTTGGCAGAGACACAAAAACATAAAGAGGTCGTCATAAATGGTAACACTTTACCAGCTGATTTGTCTGATGTATTAGGGAACGTGTTTAACAATCTAAGTAAAAACGAAGAGAATAATAACAAATAAAAAAACAAAACATTTTCTTGGAGTATCAATAAGCTCTTTTTTCTGATGTTACAGAGCAGTTTCGTCTTGTTCACAAAAGGCTTAGTTGTCTACCTGTAGTGTTCCATGTCTGTATTGACAAGAAAACATCCTTCAAAACAGATCGGCAAGGTGATCAGTTATTGTTTATCATCATCAACAGTCAGTTCCCCAAGGAGCATAGGCATTCTTCTTCTTCTTCTGTCACCATCAGACGTCAAATTGAATAGGTTCAAAGAAAGCAGTGGTCAGCTTGAGGCTATCGAAATTTCCGTTGAGTTTTTCCAGGAATGGTACTGATGATGGTCATATGCACTTTCTCTGTTCCTCATGTGTTGGACATCTTTGCAGCAGATGTTCAGCACTCATTTTATCGGTGCCACATTTACACTCATCAGTAGTTCCTATCTTTAAGTGGTTGAATAGATGGTATCCCAATCTGTAGTGACCTGTGCGAAGTCTGAAGATTACTACTTGTTCGTTTCTGCTGAGCTGGTAGTATGCATCATATTTTTGGTGGCCTGGATGCTTTGCTTCTCCCTTGCTCCTGTATTTACGCTTGATAAAACTCTTGGCCTCTTCATAAGTTATACTTGCGTCAAATTGAGGTAGCTTTCCCCCTTTCTTTGCTAATATATCAGCCTCTTCATTTCTGAGGACGTTGCATTGAGATGGGGTCCACTGTATCACAACTTTTTTCAATCGCTGACACAGTCTGTGAAGGCATAGACATTAAACAAAAGTGTACCAAGTCCTTCTGTTCCTTGCCATCTTCAGTTACTGATTATAAGCATATTAAAAATCCTTCTGTTTGACGCAATAGGTACACTACACACTGGTTACTCTCGAAATACCCTCAGGGTTTCCTTTATCCCAAGCTGAGAACCACGAAGGTATAGGCTACTGGATAGAGCATTTACATTTAAGAGATTGGATGGCTTAAGTGTGTATGTGCTACATTGCTCCACCGAATCGGAATCGGTCGAGTGAATTCAGCATAATTTAGACCATATGAAAATAAAACTGTCACGTAGGAATAAGTCCTGGATTTTAATAAATCGTATGAATTTTCTTTATCGCCCCTTCACTTAGCGTTAAGAATATTCTAGCACAGTGGTGTGATCTATCGGAATCTACTTTGGAAACACTGAGCTTTGTAAAGATCTACCTTGGTTTACATCATGAATGTTTTCAGGTTTCAGGGTATTTCGAATTTTGGAAAAAGTGCCGCACATGTTTGTTGAAGGCTTATGCTCCCTGAGGAGCGGAGGTTAATGATGATTATGATATATAGCTGTTATTTCTGCCGGATAGGGGGACAAGGCTAGTCCTAAATTTCCCGAGCTAAAATATTCGTCCCCCTTCCCGCCATCTAGTGATCTACCAAATGATCTACTGTGATCTAACGGCATCGCGATTTTCCGAATGCTGACCCTTGATCTAATTTGTTTCCACAACAAGAAAGGGACAACTATTGGATAGGAATGGGAAAGGGGAGGGAGGGGGGGGGGGAAGAGTTCCATGACTTAAACAGAAGTCATGTCTCTAGAACAACCGAAACGGTAAATGTAGTCCCATAGAAGATACTGCTGTGGGAGGTGAAGTGTTAGAGACCACAATACAAGGTCTCATCTTTCTGAGATGGAGAGATTACTTTACTTCCTGTGCGTTCCCTAACTCAAGAACAGATTGAGGTGCCCGTTTACAGCTGGGTGGATTGGAGCGTGACGCTAACAAGTTTTGAGCCCAGTAAGCACTTTAACCACTACGTCAATGGACGCTATAACAAGCTGAAAATATTGTATGTATGATCTTAGAATTAGTTAAAGAGCATATTAATAATATATATTTTATAAAGATAATGCAGGTGTAACATGGTTTTATAGAAATACAGTCCAGTTTACTGTCAATTACATGTAGAGTTTTAACGTGCTTTTAATGACACTCACAAATATTTTTGTCCATATTGCTATTTATGAGTTTAGTGGTTTAACGTTTCTACATGACTGAGCGGAGGGCTGGGGGAGTCCACCGTCTCCCTGCTTAACCCTATTTTGTTGCCTTTTCCTGTACGCTTGACAGGACTGGTAACAAGGTTACTGTTCTTTGCTCCCCTTTCTAGCAGAAGGAAACTTATTTAACTGACGGAAAGAACCAGATAAACATTTATAGAACAGAAAGTGAGGGGAAGGCACTGCTATTGGATAGGACACACAGCTGATAGCATTACAAGGCAGTCATTGTTATGGACATCCCATGGTGAGAGAACTAAAAAGAGACCAAAAAAAAACACACACACACACACATGTGGATAAGATAACTGGAGAGATAACAAAAGAATAAAGAAGACATGTAAATATCTAGAACAAATAGCATAGGACAGTAGGACTTATCATGTTTCTATTTAGGACCTGTGCTCCAATGGGAGCTAAAAGGTTAAGCTGGTGATGAAAAATGTGTTTCTCATAGGGGCATTGTTGTTTAACTAGGGCTGCTGAGCTTCTCGCTCTTTTGCAGCCAATACAACGTTGAAGACTCCTTGGTATTATCTACACTGTAGATCTAGGCTTTTCCTGTGGCTTTTTTGCTATTCCGAAACATGTTGAGTTGAAGTCATGAGCTCCAGTTTTTCCAGCTTGGCTGGCATTTAAAGAATCATCACAGCTGGTCCCAAGCTAGGAGAAGAAAGCGCGTGGCATACTGTGCATTCTCAGCCTTACAAAGGGGCTCTCCAAATATGCAGAGCTAAAATACTGTGCTATGGTTCTGGGCTCTGCCAAGGAATTTTCACCTCCTACACAGAGCCACTTCTCAGTTCCCCTGCCCATCATGGGCTCACAGTGAGATCGCCCTGTGTGCAGCCAACCAAATAAAAAGCTAGAGTTATGTCTGGAACTTAAGTAACTCCTCCAAGCTTAGTGTGTAATGCTGGGTTCTTAACATGTTTCACCACATGGTGAATCCCTAGAAGTGTGTAGATGATTTCAAGAGTCAATGAGTGTGTAATTAGCCGCACATACAGGTTAAATTCCACATTTGAATGCTGTAGCATTGTACTTAGCTGGTGGCCATATAAGCATGACTCCAGATATGCCTCCATGCATTCATTGTGGGCATAACGAATACCATGAACAAACTAAATAGGACTGTTATATAAGAAAACAGTAAACAAATCTCCAGTATAAGACAAAGAACAAGTGTCTATAGGTATCTGTTATGACCACTGATATTAAAATAAATTATAATAACAAATTAAAAAAAAGAACGCAATGAAGATAAAGGAACTAGAGACATATTTTGATAAGCTCGGAACTTAATAAAAAAAGTGAAAATATACAACATAATTGATTCGAACAACACCTGTTACAATAGATGCCAGGAGGGTTCTATTATTTGGGCACCTCATCCTTGACCGACTTCCTATTATGCGCGTGTTATCGTGTGTGGAAACCGGGGGTCGTTACTAAGAAATAACAAATAGAACCACTGAGCCTTACTAAACTTGTCGGAATAGACAGCTCAGGGGGTCTTTTATACATGGTGAAGGTGATCTTGTCTGTCTACAACTTCCTGTCTCCAGTACAGTTCATCAATACAATTGTTGACTTCTTTCCATGCATTGATGTCAAACTATCATGTTTCTTCTTTCTTTGTCGCCCTCTGTCTTTTTGTTTCTTCCATCTTTCCTGTGGTCACGATATATTTCCGCTTTGTTCTTGTCATTACATGCCCAAACATTTGACTGCTTCCTTGTCATGTAAGTAGTAGACCTACGCTTCATTCGTACACTGGTTTCTTTCAAGACGTCATCATAACTCTTTTGAGCTGTCCATTGTTTTCTTAAAAATCATTTGTAAAACCACATATCTGTGACCCCCAGTGCTTTTTCTGCTTATTTACTAATCGTCCATAACTTATTTCTGCGTGTCAGAACTGGCTCTACATAGAACTGAAGAACTCTGTTTCTTACTTTCATTGACAAGGAATTGCTACATGCAATACTTTTCATTTGACGGAATGCTGATTTTGACAGGGTTAGTTCACTTGAGGTCCGATTGGCTAAGCGGATAGAGCATTTTCTTCTCGGGGCACAACTACCAAGTTCCGGGATCAAACCCTAATAGCGCCACGCACTAGTCTATCCAGCTGTAAATGGATACGTGATTCTGCTGTTAAGTTAATGAAAGCAAAAGCAGCAAAGAAGAGACATGGTCACCCCACCTCAAAAAGGCTTAATCTATTATGGTGACGTCTCTAACTCTTCACTCCCGTACGGCAGTTACTGCCAAAGTGCTACCTTTGTTTTAAAAAAATAGCCTACCTTTTAGTCTACTTTCCACCTATGAGAAGAAAAAACAAAAACAATGGCTGATAAGCGCCTTTCCCTACATCACCACCCGCCCATACAATTACTAAAACACTGAGTAAATCGCTGAAACCACAGGTACATATATATACTAGGAGAAATGCTTACCTTTGTTGGTTGTCCAGTTTTAATTTTAATGATAACGTTGTTGTCAGCTATCACTCTAAACTCCGCGTCTTTGTGGCTGTCTGTTTTCAGCTTAAGTTCACTAAATCTTGGCTGACCACCCAGAAAGCCGCTAGCTAGAGTCGGTTTAGACATTTCAAACGGATGATTATTAACCAGTACACACTCAGATAATTTTATTCTTTAATGTCGATGAGATCAATCTTATTACTCTCAGAAAGTCTTCCGTACTAGTTTTTGGTGAACAAACTAGCGGACGTTTTTAAAATTGCTTTATCCGGTAGACCGGAACGTTTCAGCCAATACAATTGCTGACTTTATGAGCACGTGATATTCTCCCCGGTTAGGGGAAGGAAAATAAGTTTGACCGAGACTATAGTCAACCACAAGCTTCGAAGACAACAAACCAGCGTATTGTGACTATCGACATGCTTACCTACTTTGGTAAAAATTTTTCGCTCTAAAATAATGCGGAATTTCTGTACTACGCAATTATACCACAGAAACCGAAACAGTGGCGTGTGTACGGCCATTTTGAAGTAGGAAAAAGCAGATGTATAGAGTCGCATAGGGTATTTAGAAAACGGGATGACTTTCACTTTCGAGATCTTTTGCTCGTAGTCCTGAAAAACTTGTGTCTGCTCATATCTCTGAAGTCTGTTGCAGTTTTAGGTTGTGCAATGCCCTATGCAAGCGTGAGCTTGCGAGGCCTATTTGAATAAATTTATGGCGTATCGACAAACTTTTATTTATTTGTGAGGCCCCTAAAAGCGCGAGGCCTAGGCAAAAGCCTAAGTTGCCAATGCCTTAGAGGGGTACTGACTGAGGTAACAAACAATTTCCAATACAACATGCAGATAAATTCAACCCAAGCCCCTTTCGAAAACAAAGTAACCAAATACTCGTTGTTGTTGTTTTTGGATGAGGTGGGGTGGCCGGTGGTGGTAATGCTGAATGGCATTTTGACACATTCATGATAGTCTATTATAATCAGTTGTTATAACCTAATCAAAGAAACTAGATGCCAGCAAACATGGAAAGTATCTGAGTATTAGTCTTATAAGTTACATCCCAAAGTATTATTAAATGTTATAAAAAAGTACGATTCTATCAAAATGAAAACTAAACAAAAACAGTGTGGAGATGCCGAGGAAAAGAATGGGGAGGGGAGAGACAGGGAGAGAGAGAGAGAGAGAGAGAGAGAGAGAGAGAGAGAGATCTTTCGACCATTAAAACAAGGAGTGAGATAGGGATGCGTTCTTTCACATTAAAGAAAAAAATGTGAGATATATAAAATTGGCATAGATACGGGCACACATAGGAATAAAAGAGCGTGTAAGATCTTCAGAACAAAGATATTAGTTTAATAGCATATAATTTACAGTGGCAAGTCTTTGTTTTTGTGTTGGCCTGTGTGGGGGCACGGCATGTCACACCTGGCTGGGGGCAACAAAAAAAAAAACCTTTAATACGTACGACCAGAGTATTCTTATACCTTTTACCATCTGGTCGAAATGAAACAGCTAGATGGTGCTATATATATATATATATATATATATATATATATATATATATATATATATATATATATATATATATATATATGGGACCCCAAGATGCAGCAATAGTGAATGCAGTCAGTGACCCATAGCTGTACTGCTTGCATCAGGACCAGCGAACCAGAGCTGGTCAAGACCGCACTCCACCTCCACGTGGTGGTCCTGGAAACAGTCTGCAGCAGTGCAGTCTGGCTGAGCGAGTGCGGATCGCAATGGGAAGGCAAACCCGGTCCCTAAAAAATGCCGTGCTGAAGTCGGATGTGTCGACCGAAAGGTGCAGATATCACAGCTTAGGCGTAAACAGACACAACGCAACCACCGTCCTTTTCAGTGCGAACGAGGAAGAAGAAGAATATATATATATATATATATATATATATATATATATATATATATATATATATATATGTATTTTTTTTATTTTTTTTTCCCTTAACCAGCGGCACTTGTCATTGCGAGGCTGGGGAACCTGAGGACTTTCCTTCCAACCCGGTCAGGATTTCGCTCCTTCCCATGCAGGGTTTATCACAGGAGCCGTTCAGGCTATTCAGTCAAATTTCCGGCCGTAAACATTTCTTCAAACGCCGACGCCCGGGTTTGAACCATGAACACCTGGTCGCCAGTACAACGCCTAAGCCATTACACCAGCGCGGCTCCCCATATATATATATATATATATATATATATATATAAATATATATAAATATATATAAATATATATATATATATATATATATATATATATATATATATATATATATATATATATATATATATATATATATATATATATATACACAGCGAAGTGATGTAGCTAAAAAAAAATGCAAACCTGAGTCGAGTCGTAAAAAACTAAACGGGAAAACTCGAAGAGCAAGTTGTTGTACCAAGTCGTGTCATTGTCGTGACTTAAATCCGACGTGAGTTCGAGTCATTGACTCGAGGAGACATCACTGAATCTGGTCATGCGAATAAAAGTAACTTAAGTTTTCTTGTCAAAGAAAGAAACATTGCTTCATATCCAACCTTTCAACACTATAACCCGAACTGTCTTCTATTTCTGTATGCAAGAAACAGTCGGTTTGGGCGGGGCGTATGTGACTCATGTCTGCCGATATGCAGAGGCAAAACTCAATAACACAAACAATGCAAATTCCTGTCCACAAACTAAAGCATTCATGTTTTGTATGTATATGTTCATAAATGAATTTTGCGCGTTCAGCTATTTTGTTACCAATAACTCCCACGTCTGCATTGTTTTCGCACAGCTCGAGAAGTGTGTATCAAATTTGCGTGACTTTCCAAGTGTGTAGCATGGGCGAATATCTTGTGTGGGATCAACAAGCTGGAAATTATTTCAACATGACACTGTTTATCTTTAGAGTAGGATATCCAATATTGTAACTGGAGTATACGGAGATAAAAAGTTACGTGTGTACAAATGTTGATGCTTTAACACCCCCTCCCCTCTTTAGCAGACGACATCGCGCTTCAGTTGTGACAGGGATGACAACTGCAGTGTGGCTTTGGGTGTTGCCTAAGATTTAAAAAAAAAATGTTTTGGGAATTAAAAGTATATGTCTCCGCCACGTAGTGTGAGGATCAGTTTAGCAAACATTAACATTTTCGTGAAAAACATATTTTATTTCTTACTGATTTGTGTGTTTATACATTTCATTAACATTTTTGTGATGTTCAGAGTCAGAATATACAACTATACTTTAGTTTATCTGATATGATCAAAATTGAGACGTTGATAATATGCGCGATGTCAGTGGGATGTCGCTGGGGAATAAACTGAGGAAACCACAGGCTGGGAAACTGTGTCTGTGTAAAGCATTAAAAAAATACAAAACAAAAAAACAAACACACCCACACACACACAAGCAAAGGAGCAAACACAAAACACCAACACAAAACCATATCACTGAAACAAGTTTAAATGCAGTATACTTTCAGTGGTCAAAGCACTGGAAATGTTACCACTAAAAGTCCAAAAAATACATCAATGCCTGTACTTTTAAACTTTGGCATGCAAAATCTGCCTAAAACTCAAATAAATGGAGGAACTGTTAGGGGACATAGTGGATGCATGTCTGTTTACTATTTAAACAAGAAGTGAAGAATATGTTGCACAATTATCGTCAATGTAGACTACATGTACCAGAATCTCATCATCGGCTGTTCAAATGGAGTAAATGCCCCGTTCGACTGGTCATTGCCGCAGACAACAATACATAATAACCTATACGCACTACTTCTTCATACAGTAAAAATTGTGACGTTTAGATTTCATGGGTCGCAGTACTTCATATGCCCATGTGCATACGACGCCTCTGATGGTATCCTTAACCGTCAAAGAAAGCTAATAGCAGCAAATGAATTTATTGTCTAAAATAATAGAAAATGAATATCTTAATTATCATATTTTTCTGAAGTAATGAAACAAAATAAGCCGGTAACTTCCTTTTGTTCTGCGGGTTAAAATGAACAACAGAGGGTGATGATGATGATATAATCCCTTTAGCTGTGAGCAGGTAGCTCTTGACAGCCCATTGCCTCTCTGACAAAGGTGCAGAGGGTAGTGTGTTTGATTCTACCCAAAGGTACGATCTTTCCCTCGGCTTATTAAGTCGCCAACGTTCGTTAGGGTTTCGAATAGGGCTAGTGTTAGGGTTTAGGGTAAGGCTTAGAATTAGGATTCCCAAATCTAACACTAACCCCAACCCTTACCTCTTATTACTGCGCTGCTGAATTTCCTTTTAAAGGCGTGTCGATCTGGGCGACTTAATCCGCAGACATTTGGGGAAAATCGTACACACGTGCCACTCTTTTCACGTCAACCCTTGTGTGTTGTTTCTGTCAGTTGTGTCGGCCCGTGTTATGTTTGTGTGAAGAAGGTTCAGATAGGTGACGGAGGTTATTGACTCAGGCGTGACTGATGCATTCGAAAATGTGTAACAGGACACTTTTGAACTTTTCTAGCATCATTCCGCTTCGTTTTTTTAAATCAAGAAACGTTAACCTCATCATCTGTCGCGAAATGACTTTTGGGTCGTTCTCTTCTCGCTCTCTAGTTCACTACGGCCGTATCCTGTACATTTCTTATATCGATTATTTACGTGTTTCAGTGACCGGCACCCTCTTTCTTTCTCTGCACTGTAGCAGATATTTTGTATTTTCCTTCTTACACCCCTCTCAGAGATAAGTCATCACGTCTGTTTGTTACCCGTCCCTTCCCTAAAGCTTTGCAAGGAGCGGCAGAGATAATATTAACGACAACCATGTTGGCTATCGCGAGTGCAGTCGACATTAGACTACAGATTAAACACTAAAATCGCTCAGTGTAATTGCTGATTAGACGAGACTGCGCTCGTCGCCAAGCTGACAATAGGAGATGACACATTTTGAACATACAGGACTGACAAGATTACTTTCGATAAAGTAATAAGATGTTACATCTTACACACATTGCTGAGAGAGTTTACCGATGTGTTTGTGAGTTGGTACACAAGGCATCGGAGGTTTGATTGCCATATATGAGAAACGTGACCTTTGCATCACGCGCAAAATTATTCCATGTCGGAATATTTTGAAATTTCCCCACCCAACATTTTTGTTTGATATGATTTGAGCCCTGAGCAGCTTCCTAACAAACAGATGCAGGTGCAGGACAGGAATATAACCTGACGCGTTTCAGAGTTAAGACACTGTGAGAAACGCTTGCCAAGAGACAACCAGACTTGCCAGAAGTTAGAATTCAGAATTGTATTTATCAGACCGGAATCTGTGGAACAATCTTGAAGGACTTACGTAGCCCAAGAAAACCATTTTAATAAAGAAGGATGAGGAAAGTGAAACACACGGAGTCATAGAGGGAATTATCTGATAAAAGTAACGATTCCCAAGAACACGTGTAAGAGGCCTAATCAAGTGCCTTAACTTCATTCATCTGAGCAAAAAGTCTGTGAGCCATGATTGGCGTAAGTTGTCATTTTACATTCTATATCTTTCATTACTAACATGTGAACTAATATTTATATATTTCCATGTGAATATTAATATGGGAAAATTGCTAGTGGATGTCCAAGTCATTTGAGGCTGGCAACCTCAGCGTATAAAAATGATGATTTCATGAACCACCACTGCAAGGGCTGGTGACTGCTTTATCGCTAGTTTCCTAAAGAGAACGAAAAAGCATAAAGTAGTCCTAAATTCCTTATGGAGCAGGGAGGGAAAGATGAAAGAAATGATGTACATTCTAATTATAATACTTACGGTTTCAAACCAGTGTAAATGTCTCTGTAAACATATTCACTTTAAAATTAATGAAAGCTTCAAACTTTTCAATCAGTGTGAATGTAAATGAAAACATATTCAATTTATATTTTAAACACTTGCCAGACAGTGAAGATGTAAGTGTAAACATATTCTATCTGTACAATTAATCTTTTCATTTAAATGCAAAATAAAGATAACGCTATTCAATTTAAATGTAAAGAAAGTTTCTGCTCGAGGGATAAAGTTTAATTCTCATCGAGGGTACTTTATGTGATAGATGGGATGGTGGAATATAATAAAGGGGACACATTAAGTATGTTTTGGGAAACGCAAAACTCAGGACAGCGTTTCGTTTCTACTCTGTTACCATAGTTGCTGGTGGTGGTACCAGTGAGGGTACTAATCTCTGGAACAAAGCGAGGGTAGAAGTGGACTGACGTAGAAACGCAAGACCATCTTAGCAGTTACTCCTTGACATTTCTGGGAATGTGCTGCACCTTTAATCTTGACCAGAGACGCGAGAACTCCAGTGACATATCGGCACATAACCCATCAGCGGGAGCAGAAACTACTATTGGCAGCTAAGTAAAACGTATAAGCTGCCAAAGTGAACTTATTTCATAAAACCTACTATCATTCAATGATGAACATTTTCTTTAAAAACTATTCAATTATTTTAACCCTTGTTAAAACTAAATGTTTATTAAATCTGTTATTTGTAATTATACAAATTTAACTTCGATATTTACTCATTTTAAATGTACTGCATATCTGTCTCAGTCAATTTACTAAACACACTCTAAACAGAGCTATACCAGAAAAATAAGAATTCCGCTGAGTAAATCAGAGTGGAAGGGGGTGGGGGGGGGGGGGCCTTGGGCTTGACGAGCTACAAATAATAATTGCTTAATCCTTCAGAAAAGATTTAAAGTGCCCAGCCTATGCAACGTTTTTTTTTGGCGTTTCTGAATATCTTGTGAAACTCCCGTGGAATAGAAGCGTCGTTACCCTTCTTTCTGTATCTCTGACATGAGTAATCTTGTCGAAGGTAGACACCTTTGACGACCCCCTTTAGATACTTTTGAGTTTTGGCCACTGTTTGACCACTATCGTAAAGCAAGGGAAGCAACCCATGACATCATCCCTTCTTGTCTGTTACCTTACTAAATCAGTATTATTCTTTCATTCAAATCATTCCTGTTTTTGCTCATCGTGGAGCATGGGATCAACAATGCAGCTGGCGCTACTTGAAAGAGGCTGCACCACGTATTCTTACAGCGGTGATTTCTGTTAGCAACTTGTTTTATGGGGGTCGGAGTGGCTAAGTGGTATGGGACACGCCTCTAGTTCTGAAGATTCCGGATTCGCTCCCAGTACATGAAATATAATTGATTGATTTTTTTGATAACTAGTGGTTCTTAATGATGTCATACTCGTCCTTATCTCCTGGGTAGTGATATTGGATACCTCGCCTCCTCGGATAAAGGCGAAAACAATAGGAGGTCCCTTGGTCACGTTGCACTCGTTAAAAATCCCTCGACAGTTAGAAATCGTAAAGAGTAGGCCATACGGCCGGTGCCCTAGTAAACGTTTAAAAATTAGGAAACCTACCGATCACAAAAAAGATTTATAGAATGTACGAGTCTTGTATACACAGTGGGCTCCTCGCCGGTGCTTTGTGCTGAGATCCTCCTTGTGTGATCTAAAGGAGGAGATTGGAGCACTGATGGATTAGAGCACGAAGAATAATATAATTCTGCTGATGACTTTGTTGTAATAAAAAAATTATGAGAAAGTAACATCTTGGAAGAGATTATCAGTAATAATCGACGGAGAGGCGGTGATATAATTATTTGGAAAATAACGTGTTAGAGGGAATACTTTATATTAGCATGTAGTAATGTTCACATGAGTGTGGGGGGAAACCCCTACCAATATCAGACGCCTGCCGTACGGTTGATTTGGTAATGGAATGCTAAACTAAACTTCGTTGATTGGATCTTTCTTCAGCGGAACGTATGGGAAGCCATGTGTTAGACACAAATTCTCTTAAAATAATAGAACCTGTTACGACCTCCATCTTAGTCAAGGAGAAATAATAGACCGCCAGAATAACCAGTAATATTAAGATCCCACTATAGGACAGAACAGAGGACTGGAAGTGAATTCTAAAATTAGAAAGGAGTAACTCCAGAGTCATCACTTTGCGCCTCAAGTTTTAGGATCCTATTTCAAGTGTACCCAGTTATGCACTTAATCCACCTGAAAGTCTACGGCATCTTAAACAGTTGCCTAATATATTACGGTCGTTTTCTGTGCAACAAGTCTGGATATAATTCTTAACCCAAATCTATTGGGGTAAATTGTAAGGTATATTTTATCATTTTATATTTGTATTTGACATGTATAAATTGCTTGGGGATGCACAGTTGCTCATGATGCTGGCAACCTCATCAATTAAATAACTTGCCACATAAACCATCATTGCAAGAGCTGGTGGTTGCTTCGTGGGGGTTTCCTCACAAGGAACCGAAAGCAGGGGTAGCTCCAGACTCCACATGGAGCAGGGAGTGGATGATAATATCATGGGGTAAATATTTATTATGCCAACATTTTAGTAAGTTTTATATGTATATTTATACATGTATAGAATGTTACATTTTTCGTCTACCGCTGTCCAAAAACACTTTGATCTGACTCAATGGGTTCAGAGTTAATGCTCTGAGATCCCGCAAACATTCTTAGGAAGATGAAATGGTTGATGGAAGCGAAGGTCGCCTGCTGTTTATATTCGCAGACCCGATACTTAGAACAGACATTTGTATCCTTTCAGTTTTTGAATCAAGTTGCCAGAAGTCAACGCTAGACACCGATTACAGACAGGTCTTGAGTGCATGTGACGAAGCAGCGTGAGTAGTAACCCCGGCCGTGTTTAAGGAACGTGCTGCTGTCAAAAGATTAAACTGCTGAAGAGAAGGAACAGTCCGCACACCTCTGGGGACCAGCAGTGACGGAACCAGATTTCAAGTGACCCCACACCGCTGTTAAGCACAATACTAGCACGGCTAATGGACACTTTTTTTTCTTACCCACGTACAATTATGATCTTTCAGTGAATAAACTGTTTTGTTTTGATTAAACATCTTTATTTGTTTTTTATTATTAACAAATAATTGATTATTAAACCTGTTTATATGTAAATATGGTGAAAAATACATTTACATATAAATATACATATAAATACCATATAAATATACATATAAATACCATGGTTAGCCAAAAAGAGTAATGAGAATGTCCTAAAAGAGGCCGATGCGCAAATGAAATTATTTCACAAGTTAGAAATGTGGCAGTGGGTCGTGATCGTATAGTGGTGGTAGGAAGATGATGGTCTATAGTCAACCTAAACTTTCACCAAACAGCAACTGTCTTACTTTTGTTTTCACTTCAAGGATTGATTTGATCATTCAAAATTATTCTTATAAAAATGTTTATTTCAGCAGGTGATATTTTGTAAAGTAATACAAATTGGAACACCTAATTATACTCTTCACTTTCAATCCATCATACATCAGTCCCAAAATGTACTTCTTTTCTCCAAAACCTTGGGCGGATGTTATCCTTTCAGTGGTTTTCGGGAAACTAACTTATGATTGGTCTTTTGGTTAATAGTCAGTTAAGTTAATCTCTAAACTAACTAATGACAAAATCTCTCTTCCAAATTTATTATTACCAAGGCACGTTGACCAATCATAGTTCCAGTTTATGGACTTTCCGGTATATCTTGTATGAAAATCCACACAAGATTTAATGACATCATGGACTCATGAGTACCGTGACAAATGATGTCATTGGTTTATGACTAGTGTGTGTGTTCTAACTAGCTATACAAGTGCTTAGTGTATCAGATTTTTTGAAGTACTTTCTATTCTAAGGGTGGCGTAGTAAGCCATACGGCCACATATGCCCGGGGGCCACCAAAGTGTATCCCACAGGGAGACACTTTAGCCCTAATCAAGACTAAAATCGATAAAACATTTGACTCAATCTCCCCCAACAATACATGGAATACCCGCGCTATGGAGGGCACGATCCTCAAACCAATACACATATGCAATAGAACAAAACATGATAGAAGGTATGGTTCAATGAAGGAATATATGAGGCGACATACATTTGATCATATGAGGGAGGGTACATGATGATCATATGTCAATGAATAAAAAAGGATACAAGACATGGCAAGCCGAAACAAATCTGGAAAATATAACTAAGTGACTAGACATATTGGCCAAACGAGGTATGTGTGAATTATAAAGTTAACAATCATAAATGTACTATCGATCACAGTTACAAGTACATAATCATAGCGGAAATATAAGGGAGAAGAGTAATCGTCACACGTATGAAGAACATTTTGCTCAACATTAACACAAAAATCGGGCGTCCATAAAAAAAATGGCGATCAAGATGGCGGACAACAACATGGCCGTCATAATGAAAATAAACCACTAAACTCGGTGGTAATACAAAAGGTAAATCACTAAGTAAGCCATGAAACTATCGTAAAAAGAAAACAATAAATGGGCATGAACATGAAATAAAGTCAATGGGGATGGATAAGTAACTAAGCAATGGAGATGGGTAACCGATTTAAACATATCCGTAATAATTCGGGTTAAATAACCGAAAACTCGAACAAGAGAAACAATCATTAAGGCATGCAATATGTGACTACACGCCTTGCATGTAACAACCAATATTAGTGGCAGATGAAATGGAAAGTAGTGAAACACGTAAACAAAAATGGAATCATCAAGACATGGATGATACCCACATGAGGGGCATGGGAAATGAAAAAAAAAAAACAAGTAATAAAATCTGTGCTCATAAAAATGCTGAGTAGTTGTATCGCCATCATCGGCGGCCTGAAGAATGTCATAAGAGTCATGGTCCAGGTACTAAGAGAATCAATAAAGTCTGTGGACGGTTCAAGTAGAGCTGCATCATGCCGGAGGAAACGTGATGCGGGAAATGAGGAGTCTTCAAACATGTCCATACTGGCTGAATGAGTAGCATCATAAAGAAATCATCATGATTTGACATGGAGGTAGCATACGGAACGTTCACACGAGAGGTGTAGGGATTGGTCAGTTTATCATGCGGAGTATAGACCAAATATGCTTGAGTGGAGGAAGGAAGAATCATGGCTCCGTATGTATCAGAAATGACAGCTGCAAGGAGCACGAAAAGTTGAAGAACTCGATATGACATCCGTTAGGAGGCAACAGTTCAAGTTGTCAATGGGGACCTCAAGACGCAGCAATAGAGACCGCAGTCAGCGACTCATAGCTTGACTGCCTGCGTCAGGACCAGCGAACCAGAGCTGGTCAAGACCGTGCTCCACCTCCACGTGGTGGTCCTGGAAACAGTCTGCAACAGTGCAGGCTGGCTGAGCAAGTACGGATCGCAATGGGAAGGCAAACCCGGTCCTAAAAAATGCCGTGCAGAAGTCGGATGTGTCGACCGAAAGGTGCAGATATCACAGCTACGTTGGAAACAGACACAACGCAACCACCGTCCTTTTCAGGGCGAACGAAGAAGAAGAAGAAGAAGTTGTCAATGTCTGGAGTAAACGGTTGAAGGAATCAATGAGTGCAATGGACGTGGATGATGACGTAATATCAGAACGCAACAATCGAGGCGGAGGTAATATGTGTTTCCGTTGTCGGCGAGGAAGACGAATATCATGGACCGCAGGAGGGGATAGAACATAATGATGGGATCTAAAGGCAGAAGGTGAATAGGGCAGTGGAACGCGAACTGGAATACGGGATGTACGAACTTTGCAGGAGGGGGTGGCAGAAGAGTCGGAGGGGACTGACAAAGTCGTGGGAGACATGAAAAACGGGGACGGACTGGAGGACGGGGGAGGGGACGTGGAGGAGGATGACAACTAGCAGTAGGGGTTCGGACAGGAATACGGGAACGATGTGGTGTCTTCGATTTTTCTACTACTGTCTGTGTGCCGATACTTCTAGTTGTTTCTGTTTGTGTTACAACACTGACCATTTTACTTGTCTCTGTTTGTGTAGCAACACTACACAATGTTTTCAATCTGCCCTCGGACTTCCGTGTTTACAATGCGGTGCGTGTTACTCCCATGCATGCACTGTGTCTTCTCTGTGCCTACCACGTTGATGTGTAGGCCTCTGGTTTGCGGTCCCGATCGTATTGAACTAGGACTACAAATCGCACTATTGTTTACCTCCCATATCGTTGTTGGTCTTATCCCTGCAATGCAATTTCTTATTGTCATTCTGTTCCATCGCCTGTTCAGGCTGTTCCAATGTCCTGACCTAGAATTTGGGAGTACCCTCTCCTGACTGTGTTTACTTCTGCTTTCCGCCATCCTATCTGGCGTTCTGTCTTGGTGTCAAAACATCTGAAGCTGTTGTATGTTCTGCTGGAACTGCAGGTTTTGTTGCTGTTGGAGTAGTTGTATTTGAATGTCCAGCTGATGGTGCAGGTTTGGATCCATTATTCAGAAGCTGTACCACATCAAAAATGAGAATCTCTGGTGTGCGAAAGGTCACGGCACCAAAACGTTTATTATATGTGGCAGTGGGTCGTGATCGTATAGTGGTGGTAGGAAGGTGATTGTCGTGAGACATTCTAAATACACATATATAAATTAAAAGGTACATGTAAAGCCTAACACATAAATTCAATAAAAGGAAAGAAAGATGGTTAAAGACCCGTGCTTTCCAATAGCGTACGCCTGTGTTAATAGAACGTCATGCTAGTTGAACAATAAAAACCCATTTTTATGCTTCGTCTGCATATTCTCACGCTTTCACGTTGATAGTAAAGCCTACTGCATCAATACACGCGTTTCCACAAAACAATAAAACGTGTACTGCATTTCTAAGAAAACCTTGAGCTATGCACCCTGCGTAATGACCTAAATTAATACTTCCATTAATTTCATTTTATACACGGCGTGATGAAAAGACAGACGAACTTAGGATAGAAAGAGAGGGAGGGCTGAAAGCAGGAACGCATGCAACGCTAACACGCGTCTCGCGATATACAATTGGTGCCACCCTCCCCGCGTAAGGCCAGAAGCACTAACTTTTTTTCAAATCGACAGTGATAAAAAACACTACCCATACGAGAGTTAGGTTTAAAAACCTGTAAAACGCTTATTAGTAAACATGACATTATACTGTTTTATGTCTGAAAGCCTGACAGTACCCAGACACCACATCGTATCGAAGTGAACGGGAGGTAGAAGAAAATGCATATTTTGAACGCAGCCCCTTAGCCCCATTAAATTTATATATTTGGGTTCCTTAGGACTTGCTGACAAAGAATATGTTAAGTGTTACGCAAATAGTCTAGGAATTAACAAATTATGGCCAAAAGAAGATAGTGAGGGTGTCGGACAACACCAAATAATAATCGCACAGTGGCATGTTTTGAAACCACCATTTTACGGGAAATGGGCCACCATGTAAAATCCTATTTGATTGGCGGGAATGATATGTAAGGCTAAACACGATTAGTCGGACTATAAATACTAATTTTAGTTGTTAGGGGAGACGTGAAAAGGGTAAAATTTTTTGAAAAGCTGTGTAAACATGGCCCGATTGGTTAGACCCGCCAATATAGTCAATTAGGAGCGTCAGGTCAGTGCCACACTTTGAAATAAACTTACTAAGAAACAGTGCGTTGAGTACCAGTGCATATTTTTCTAAATAAAAGCCCGGGACAGAGGCAGATCGGAGTTTGTGCCATATTCATTGCCAGTCAACGTAATTGTGTATTATTTCCATGAATTGTGGGTCCGTGGTCCTAAGTTATTGAAGCAGCACCTGGTCTGAGTTTTGCTGAATCCAGAGGCTGACAGCATACTCCTTGGTCCAGATAGCGACCAGTGAGGTGTCTCCAGAACACAGGAAGCAATCGAGCAGAGGAGTCTT
Source organism: Oreohelix idahoensis (assembly GCA_024509875.1). Lineage (NCBI taxonomy): Eukaryota > Metazoa > Mollusca > Gastropoda > Stylommatophora > Oreohelicidae > Oreohelix > Oreohelix idahoensis. The sequence continues at coordinate 238,263 of JAMPIV010012251.1, forward strand.
TTCCTGCCGCCATCACGAAAGATAAGCTTCTGTGGCCAGAGGAGCTCAACATTATGTGCCCCCCCCCCTCTAAAATAGACATTATAATTAACACAGAGGGACAATAAACTGTTGCAAATGACAAGAACTGTGAACTTTTCCCAATACTATTTCCAGGCTAATCAAACACTTGAAGTCATGATGACAAACAACCATCTAGCTTGAAAAACAAAACCAGTATTACCTCATATTACTACTTCACAACTTACACACATAAGATAAGAATAATAAAATATGTCAATACAAAGATTATATTTATAAAATGTGTACATATTACTTGTAATTACTCTTGATTGTGATTCCTGGTTCACTGTGTAGTTGAATCAGGATATCTCTTATTGACAGTAATTAATACATATATATATATATATTTGAAACTTAAACACTTGACTCATTTAAGATATTCTTATAGAGTGTTATATGTGTGTGAGTGTCACAGTGTTGTACAGTGTTGTGGAATAAAATAAATTGTTTATCTGTCTGTTGTTGTTGTGACTTACACTACATCATTTTCATAACCCTAGACATTTAACGTAGTCATCACAATATTCCAGAATAATTCTGACTGAGGTATAAATGTGGTAGCAAGTAAGGTCATCTGTAATACACCACACTTATTAGATACAGATACCTTCACAGCTGATCTCAGTCAGTACACTAAGTCCCCTTTAAGATTTATAACATCCCACTTTACCACAGTGATGGTCGATAGTCAACCTAAACTTTCACCAAACAGCAACCGTCTTACTTTTGTTTTCACTTCAAGGATTGATTTGATCAGTGAAAATTATTCTTATAAAAATGTTTATTTCAGCAGGTGATATCTTGTAAAGTAATACAAATTGGAACATCTAATTATACTCTTCACTTTCAATCCATCATACATCAGTCCCAAAATGTACTTCTTTTCTCCAAAACCTTGGGCGGATGTTATCCTTTCAGTGGTTTTCGGGAAACTAACAAATGATTGGTCTTTTGGTTAATAGTCAGTTAAGTTAATCTCTAAACTAACTAATGACAAAATCTCTCTTCCAAATTTATTATTACCAAGAGACGTTGACCAATCATAGTTCCAGTTTATGGACTTTCCGGTATATCTTGTATGAAAATCCATACAAGATTTAATGACATCATGGACACATGAGTACCATGACAAATGATGTCATTGGTTTATGACTAGTGTGTGTGTGCTAACTAGCCTATACAAGTACTTAGTGTATCAGACTTGCTGAAGTACTTTCTATCCTAAGAGTGGCGTAGTAAGCCATACGGCCACAGAAAGAAACAATCCACTTTTTGGGACATGTTATGAGAAGGGGAAAGCTGGGATATATCATAACAACAGGTAAGATAGAAGGAAAAAGAGAGAGAGAGGAAGACAAAGAGAGCAAATACTGGACAGTTTGTCATCGAGGCATGGAAGGAGATCGACAACAAAATTAAAACATTGTACCGGAGACAGAAAGTTGTGGAGAGACATGATCTTCTACGCCACACTATGCATGGTACTTGAAGAAGAAGAAGAAGAAGAAGAAGAAGAAGAAGAAGAAGAAGAAGAAGAAGAAGAAGAAGAAGAGTCTGTGAAAATGGTGGCCTTGTTCGGAACACGCAAGTTACGCCTTCTTCTTCTTCTTCTTCCATCCTTAGCCATCAACCGGCAAAGCAGTATGTGGCCAGTACGCCTAGTGGCGTCTTAGGGCAACAACAAATTGATCAATCTATCGCTGTTTCCACCACGCCCAGTGGCGTCTTTGTGGAACAAAAACAGACCAAACAATCTATCATTGTTTCCGTAATCAGATTGGTTGGCAAGCAGGTGATCAGCCCACTGTGCGAAGTTTTTACGGGATGGGGTAAACAGCCCCATGCCCATACCCTCCTTAGTCACTTTTTACGACATGCGTGGTAGGGTGCAGTGTTACTATTCTTTGCTCCCCTTTCGGGCCCCGGTAACACACGTGTGAAGTTACGCCTGAGGACATTTAAAGATCCCGTGGTTGAGAAACACTGCATTAGTCAGTAGTCACGAGCAAAGACTATTTTCAAGACAAAATGGCGGGCCTTGGCGTATACAAAGAAAGATTCTATTCATCCACGCTAATGAGTGACGGTGAGACCAATCAATCACGTAGCTGTCGCCTAGTCAATAGTATTCATAACTGCCTGTAAAGGTTTAGAGGGGAAGAAATGAAGAATGAATACGTGGACCAAAGTGTGAACTATTTTCGTTACTGTGTGTGGGCGACAACACAATGACTACTGCACGACATCTGAATTCTTGAGCACAGCGTGCGTAGACGTGTACGACAGTAAGCTTTCTCCTTACGAATTTTGACACTACTTAAGATTAAGTGGCCACTGTCTTAACATGTATGCCTACTTGTTTTTTGTTTTGTTTTCTGTCATTTTGTTTTTGTCCCTGTTCTTGTCTCCATGCTATTTCTTTCTGTCACGTATGGTTAACGCTTTAAAAAAAAACCAAAGGCAGTCCCATAGCAGAAACTGCTATAGGGGAGTGACATGTTAGAGACTTCACCTTATTATGTCCAGCTGCATAAGGTGGGGTTACCTGTTCTCCTCCTCGCTGCCTCTGCCCTCCCTAGCTCAAGAACAGGTACCTATTTACAGCTGGGTAGACTAGAGCATAACTCTACCAGGCTTCGATCCTTGAACCCGGTAACTGAACCGCGAGAGGAATGTGCTCTAACTGCTTCGCCAATTGGGCGTTCTGATTCGATACTAATATATATATATATATATATATATATATATATATATATATATATATATATATATATATATATATATATATATATATATATATATATATATATATATATATTAACAAATGAAACGGCATTGAATAGTTTTACAAATTATCGGTACACAGGAAACACGTTAATTAATATATATATATATATATATATATATATATATATATATATATATATATATATATATATATATATATATATATATATATATATATATATATATATATATATATATATATATATATATATATTTATTCCCTTACCAGTTTTACAGCAGCCCCTACTTTATTTACTTTTGATACTACTACAACGATTTAATATCATAACTAATAATTACATGAATGTTTGTTATCAGTTTTTCGTGAGCTCTGTCCGGTTAACTTGAATGGATTTTAAGAAAATAAGAGGGGGAAAAAAGAACAATAACAACATGAAATTCGACCTCTCCTAACTTGAAGCTGCTTCAAAGTGAAACGTTACATGAGCTCAAATGTTTAGTAAATATGTGAAGTGGAAAAATAATTAAACGTATATAAAATGTCTTGTTGTGACAAATAAACACTATCAACGTTATAATTTTTAGCGCAGGACAACCACCTCTTAAAAATCTAGGTCAAACACGAAGCATTTCGTTATTTCATTATATCACGTGTTAGAAATTTGGTTAATTTCTGTAGATGTGTTGTTATTATTAATTTTTGTGTGACCTCAAAAGGTAGTCACTTAGTAGATGCTGTTGCAGGGGGAGTGAGGCTATAGAGACTTCACTTTCTATTAAGTCATAGCTTTATGAGGGGAAGTGACTAGTTCCCTTCCACGGTACCTTTGCCTTTCCTAAGTCAAGAGCAAAGTCAAGTACCTATATTTGCAATTAGCAATTTTGTTCACGCGCAGTAGTTTCAAACCCTGTCCATTTGTCTCAAAAAGAAAAAGCTGTTCTAACCCTTATAAAAGGATTAAAACGTTTCTTGACAGTTTACGTTACTTCTTTTCTATGTAATTCATTCTTTCTTTCTTTCTGTCAATCAACCAGGCAGTCAGTCTGTCGGTCTGTCTGTCTTTCTCCGCCTTTTTTTCTTTCTTTTTCTTTCTTTCTTTCTAAGCCACACAAGATTTATACTATCGAATTATTTGAATATTTGGGTCATATATTCGTTTTTATAAACTTCCTGTCTGTGAAAATAGTTGTCCAGTGTTCTATTCTTCTTCAGCTTCTTCGAGCTTGCGAGTGGTCACCTTGAATATAATAAAGAAGGCAATAATAAAGGCCCTTTAAGTCATAACTGACTATGAGAATTCGCCAAAGACGTCAAAGGTCAGTCTAATGTTGCTGGTATCTCCATAGCGCTAGTCTTGTACTGGGAACAGTGACAGTCATGTCCCTTATTCTCTGCCCCTCGTAACTCTGGCACTGCTGCACGAGGTGTTTGGCAATCATTTGATCAGTGTCAGAGGGACACATGTGGAAGACATGGAAAGACCTGGAGCTGATAGCACGCGACAGGAGGACTTGGCTTGTGTTTATTAAAGGCCCATGCTCCCTTGGGAACTAAAGGGCATTGCTTGATTTATTTGTTGATTGCTTGAATGACAGGTATACTTGTCGGTAGTTCATAGATTTTACAGTGAAATTAGATCCACTGTATCACACACATTTTGAATTTCCGACATAGTGTGCCTAATTTTGTTGTTAGGACATTTATAATTTTGTCTCGTAGGCTACTGAATACGGTTATTACTGATAAAACACCTGTGAAAAACAACTTTATTTTCGGTGCTTCCACCAATCCGGGAATGTTTATTTTCGGGAAAACTCAAAAACTATGTTTTCGCCAAGTAGTGGATGTCACGAAGTGGTTTTAAGTTTATAGAGTGTGCCTGAATGAAAGCAAGACCCTAGTATGAGAAAGTCTGAGAAGATAGAATTTAGATAGAAAATAACATGCCTGTGGACAGGTGAGACTATTGGCTCAAGAGATAGACCCAGGATTTGAATCTCCCCTGCCGCTTCGTGACTAAAAAAAAATGGCTATAGTCTCCCCACCTCTGACTGCCTTGAAACACAAGGGGATAAGGTGTATAATTACGACCACAAACACCACTATACAGACAACATAGAGTAAGTATAGTAAAGAATAGAAGCTGATCCAGTAAATAATATATGTATATATTTATTTACATACAAGAGCACATAAAATGGCATCATACGTCATCAAGTCAGTCAATAGCGTGCACTGTTGCACGGCCTGGAAAAACCAAAGTAACAATTAAATTGAGAGACACTCAACAAAATAAAAACCCCAAGTCACATTCACTCTTTCTGTCACCCTGCTGAGGAACAATAAAAATGGTTAGTGATTTAAACCAAATCTACTTTGGTGGGGCTGTCAACTTTTAGCCTCCACTCTCTAACACTAATAAATTTCTGTCTTAGTCCTGGTGACTCTTCCTCAACGAACGGCTACACAGCTTTTACTAGTCAGGCGATAGGCGCCGATAACTACACCACAAGAAATGCTAAAAATAATAGACTTGGTTTTTCGAACGCAGACTCAGTGTCTATCCGTCCAATGGATACTGAACAGACCCTACTGGTCCTGTCTATTTTCTCCCTCCTTCTCTATCTTCCTCTCTTGATCTCAGTGTCTCTCTAACACTCGAGGGCTGATGATGCGGCGTCTCCGTTACGCTCTTCTCTTGATTTCTATCAGGACCTAGGTATGGTAACCCTGTCACCTGTTCCTGATTTTGGTGATGACGATGTTCGGATATCAAGCATGAGGGACTTGATTAACTGTAGACAAAACTTCTCTGCTGCTGAATAGCTTCCCTCTTTTAACCCGCTCCGGAGTTAGAGGAAAAAAACACAGCCTTGATTTCAGGCTGTACAAAATGAAACTAGTCTCCCGGCCACCTGCCGTTGCTAGAGACTATAATAGCGATGCTCTCGGCTGTATGATAAATAAACCTCGGTCCAGCTGAAGCATAGGGACTTCACTGCCAGAGACCATAGGGTAATTTTCTTTTGCTCCTGACGATACTCGAGTACACTGACCCTGAGATATGTCTTTTGCCGTGGATAATTTTATTTGACAAAATTATGCTCCCCACTGTTTCCGCCGTGACTCGCTGAAATTAAAAGAAACAGCGACTCATGTACACCCACTCTAAAATCGCTTATCTCTAACATATACGATACCTAAAATAATTCTATACACGTGTCTCGTCAATCTCACTCCTTCTTCTTTTCCCCTTCTCTCGTTCTACACAACAATACATAATACTATCCCACGTGGCACTAAAATCACACTCCTTCTCTCGTTCTTCTCACAATACATAAAATACCACTATCCCACGTGGCCTCTTCATCCCCCCTCCTTCTACTAAAATCTGCCAGGTAAAACAAACAATAGCCCAGACCCGTCTGACATGTTACATGGCCGTTACGCATGGCCGATCACGTGTTCAAACTTGACAAAATTAGGGAAATCCTTTTACCCATTAACACAGGAGTTTCCCCGGCTTACTCTTATTAAATTAAATCTCGCTATAGGAATAGTTTCCTCCCCTAAGCAGTATAATTCATTTACAACGTAAATCTGAACCCTCTGACAATATTTCTCACATTTTTAAGGCTCAGAAAAATTAACGAACACACCAGGGATTTCCCCATAAATTTACATTAGAAAATATACAGGAATAAATGGTGGTTTTACATAACATCCTACAAATATGGCACACGTGTTTCTCACAACTTCACACACTCCTATCTATTGCCAAAATCATAGAAAGAATAAGCACACTGTTGCATTACGTCGTTCTTCAAAAATAGTAATTAATGGCGCTATCGTTTATTTTAAAAACTGAAAAGTTAATCTTTACCTAAGGGCGAATTTCTCAAAGAACCCTCTAATGAATAAAACGATAATACGATAAAATCTTACATACCAATTCATCGCTGGTTTTTCCCACAGTGGAGAACGATAAATTACGTAGTCTGACGGCTGGCACTTATTTTTCATAGAGACCGAATCCCCGTTTTCTGTCCCATTATATACAAGAGCAACCGCCCACGCGGATTTCCCTTCCTACGCAAATCCCGGACCAATGGGAGCGCTAGAAAAATTAATACTATCAACCCACGCAACCCCCGCGTGCTTCCGGCCGCGTGTTTCCGGCCTCGTCATATCGCGTGCCGGAAATGGCGATTATTTCCGTAAACAACGAACTTTACGGGAATCGCGAAAAATCAGAAGAAAGTAAAACTGATGCTAGAATAAAATAAACCTACCATCATAAACGAACCCATTTAATTTATCTACTCAAAAAAAAAAATACCAACCACGATATATATTCAAATGAGAAGAAATAAAATGGTGGAAAAGCGGGCCCGAAAATAGCGATTTCCGTAAACAACGGAAAATCGCGTGATCAGAAGAAAATAAAACTGGTGAAAATTCAAAATAAAAGAACAGGATCGGGCCGGTTGAAAGTCAGAATTACAGTGCCACATCACATAAGTCCCCCCTTTCAAGTACGGGAACCGTGCTAAATCACTGAAATCTCTGGGTTTCATACTGGCCCGTATCTAGATCTACATCCTGATCTAATCACTATCGTAATTAGCATTATCATACAGGCCCATCTCCATATCCTTGAGAATCTTGGCAAGCCCTGGATCGTGAGGGTCACGCCATGGGATTTCCTCCTGGCGACTGCAGCCTGACTGGTCGCCCTTCCTCCTCCCTTTCATGTGTTTCCTTCGCCCACGAATTTTCCTGGCGGCGCGTGGTAAATAATGATTACCAGCTGGTGCAACCTCCCAGTGTTTTGAAACAGTCTGACTGGCTTGGCCAGACATCGCCGTAACAGGGCGTAACTGTTTACAGTTGACTGAAGAACCGTGCACATGTTTCTTCTTGTCAGTATTTCCCTCCCTTGAGAGATGTAATACCATCGGGGGCCTAATTCCCGACGACAAAGAAGATACTTCTGAAGTAAGAGGCGTCACCACTGTTTTACCTTTAGGCTGAACAGGGCTGACAGGCGAATACGCCTCTGTAAATAACATTCCACTGTCTTTAGAGGCGTCTCTCCTCCTCATAGCAAGACAAGGATGTTTGAGCTCCCGTGGGGCTCCGTGAATTTGGGGCTTTCCCCTTTCACTTCTCTGGCCTGCAGTAGGCCCTCTTGCATTAGCAAGAATCGGTGTGGTTGGGTTTCCCAAAACTATGTATGGGCTTCCCAGGATGAAATCATGTGCTGGCTGTGCCATTACAGCTGCCTTAATGGTGCCAGACACAAACTGACATTTCACCTCAATATTGGCTACAGGCAGACGCTGTGAGATACCTCTTCTCAAAATGCCACCAATCTCAACTATTTCTCCTGTCCACTGCCCTGGTTTCACCAAATGACGAGCGATGATACTGGGGTAAGTAAGCCCGCTGTCAAACAAACACGTAGTGGCCGTCCCATTCACTACGGCTGGTCCACTGTTAGAGAACAACTTCTCTGCCTGGACTGGTTCCCATTTATTCCCTTTAGTCCATCTCACCGGTCTTAAACAAGCTGCATGGTGAGCTGGGGGTTTGTTCATACACCGAGATGTCCAGTGGGAAGTGGTTCTACAATTCTGACAATACCTCTCATGATCTCCTCTGTTCCTAGCGGGTTCCTGAGAGGTTGTTGTCGGTGCTCGGTTATGCTGCTGGGGGCGCAAGTTATAACCAAAATGAGGCTCCTTGCGAGAAGGCCCTGGTTGCTGATGAGCTGGTGAAGTAGCCGGCTGCGATGATGAAGCTCCTTTGTCTGGGGCTGGCAGGTCTGGGTTTTTCCGTTTCTGTCCCAGTACTTCGGCCTGTGCTGTCTGGTACCTTTCGGCGAACACGATAATCTGATCGAGTTGCTGGGCTCCCTGCTCCGCCAGATACCGCCTCAAGTCGGGGGACATGTTTGCCTTAACTTGTTCACACAGAACTAACTCCTCCAACCCTTCAAAAGTTTTCGCCAATCCTGACAGTTCCCTCCAGCGAGTAAGGTAATTTCTCACCCGCTCGGCAAACTGTGCGAAACTCTCTCCCTTCTCCGGCCTGCTCTCCCTGAACATGGTTTGGCATTTCCGGGGTGTCCACTGAAATCTTTGCAACAAAGCATTTCGCAGTGCCTCAAAGTTGTTCTGGTCATCTAGGAGCATCTTGCTGTAAACTTCATACGCATGACCTTTGAGCGATTGCGATAATTTTAGGCACCAAAGACTCTCATCCAACCCGTATGCCTTTGCCATCCGTTGAAATTTCTCCAGGAACACGTCAATCTTTTCATTCCCATTAGGGAACGAGTCAAATGGGAAGCTCATGGCTGCCATCCGGGGTCCTCCGTTTCCTGAGGTGTCTGTCGCTCCTGCTCCGGGTGAATCGCCATTAGCTGAACTGCCTTCCGAAGATCGATACTGCAGTTCCAGAGAACGCAGGGCAAGTTCATGCTGTCTCTCCGCTGCCTTCTCCCTCTCCTGTGCTTCCAATTTCCGAAGTTCCATCTCTGCTGCGGCTGCCCTCTCTTCTTTCGCTGCTACGGCGGCGGCTATCCTTTGCCTTTCCTCAATTTCTGTGGCTGCTGCCCTGTCCTCCTTCTCTTTCTCTCGCTGAATATGCCTGTCAGTTTCCCTTATCAGGTAGGCCTTAGTCTCCTCCTTATCCATTCCCATGTCCTGAGCAGCCTCTCGCCAGGCAGCTCGTAACTTGGCCATATCCGCCATCTTACCTGTAAACTGCTGTAAGTTCACAAATACAGAGAAATGACAGAAAAGGAAAAGAGAAGGAACAACCTGTTACGAAATATAAAATACTCCCTCTATAACCGCTGTTCCAAAAACCCGAGCTCAGACTAGCACCAAGTCTGGACAATAACCTGAGAAAAAAAATTTAGTTAGGAAGCTACCAAAAACCCGAAATTACCTTCCTGTAAAAGAAAAAAATTTCGGTATGCCATCAATTACCTCTTAGTCATATAAGTCAAAAATACCACAAAAATCTACTAGACTGCAACCTGTGGAAAAACTATACTGGATCAGTTCTAATAGCTCAACGTCTAGGGGATATTTAAAGAAACTCTATTCTCAGAAAACTTTCTAGAGACACTCTGTGAATCTAGATCACAGAATTGATCTCCCCAGAATGATCCACCGGACGATTGCCGCCCACTTGTCACGAAGTGGTTTTAAGTTTATAGAGTGTGCCTGAATGAAAGCAAGACCCTAGTATGAGAAAGTCTGAGAAGATAGAATTTAGATGGAAAATAACATGCCTGTGGACAGGTGAGACTATTGGCTCAAGAGATAGACCCAGGATTTGAATCTCCCCCTGCCGCTTCGTGACTAAAAAAAAATGGCTATAGTCTCCCCACCTCTGACTGCCTTGAAACACAAGGAGATAAGGTGTATAATTACGACCACAAACACCACTATACAGACAACATAGAGTAAGTATAGTAAAGAATAGAAGCTGATCCAGTAAATAATATATGTATATATTTATTTACATACAAGAAAACATAAAATGGCATCATACGTCATCAAGTCAGTCAATAGCGTGCACTGTTGCACGGCCTGGAAAAACCAAGGTAACAATTAAATTGAGAGACACTCAACAAAAAAAAACCCCAAATCACATTCACTCTTCCTGTCACCCTGCTGAGGAACAATAAAAATGGTTAGTGATTTAAACCAAATCTACTTTGGTGGGGCTGTCAACTTTTAGCCTCCACTCTCTAACACTAATAAATTTCTGTCTTAGTCCTGGTGACTCTTCCTCAACGAACGGCTACACAGCTTTTACTAGTCAGGCGATAGGCGCCGATAACTACACCACAAGAAATGCTAAAAATAATAGACTTGGTTTTTCGAACGCAGACTCAGTGTCTATCCGTCCAATGGATACTGAACAGACCCTACTGGTCCTGTCTATTTTCTCCCTCCTTCTCTATCTTTCTCTCTTGATCTCAGTGTCTCTCTAACACTCGAGGGCTGATGATGCGGCGTCTCCGTTACGCTCTTCTCTTGATTTCTATCAGGACCTAGGTATGGTAACCCTGTCACCTGTTCCTGATTTTGGTGATGACGATGTTCGGATATCAAGCATGAGGGACTTGATTAACTGTAGACAAAACTTCTCTGCTGCTGAATAGCTTCCCTCTTTTAACCCGCTCCGGAGTTAGAGGAAAAAAAAACACAGCCTTGATTTCAGGCTGTACAAAATGAAACTAGTCTCCCGGCCACCTGCCGTTGCTAGAGACTATAATAGCGATGCTCTCGGCTGTATGATAAATAAACCTCGGTCCAGCTGAAGCATAGGGACTTCACTGCCAGAGACCATAGGGTAATTTTCTTTTGCTCCTGACGATACTCGAGTACTCTGACCCTGAGATATGTCTTTTGCCGTGGATAATTTTATTTGACAAAATTATGCTCCCCACTGTTTCCGCCGTGACTCGCTGAAATTAAAAAGAAACAGCGACTCATGTACACCCACTCTAAAATCGCTTATCTCTAACATATACGATACCTAAAATAATTCTATACACGTGTCTCTTCATTCTCACTTCTTCTCCCCTTTCTCTCGTTCTTCACAACAATACATAATACTATCCCACGTGGCACTAAAATCACACTCCTTCTCTCGTTCTTCTCACAATACATAAAATACCACTATCCCACGTGGCCTCTTCATCCCCCCTCCTTCTACTAAAATCTGCCAGGTAAAACAAACAATAGCCCAGACCCGTCTGACATGTTACATGGCCGTTACGCATGGCCGATCACGTGTTCAAACTTGACAAAAATAGGGAAATCCTTTTACCCATTAACACAGGAGTTTCCCCGGCTTACTCTTATTAAATTAAATCTCGCTATAGGAATAGTTTCCTCCCCTAAGCAGTATAATTCATTTACAACGTAAATCTGAACCCTCTGACAATATTTCTCACATTTTTAAGGCTCAGAAAAATTAACGAACACACCAGGGATTTCCCCATAAATTTACATTAGAAAATATACAGGAATAAATGGTGGTTTTACATAACATCCTACAAATATGGCACACGTGTTTCTCACAACTTCACACACTCCTATCTATTGCCAAAATCATAGAATAAGCACACTGTTGCATTACGTCGTTCTTCAAAAATAGTAATTAATGGCGCTATCGTTTATTTTAAAACTGAAAAGTTAATCTTTACCTAAGGGCGAATTTCTCAAAGAACCCTCTAATGAATAAAACGATAATACGATAAAATCTTACATACCAATTCATCGCTGGTTTTTCCCACAGTGGAGAACGATAAATTACGTAGTCTGACGGCTGGCACTTATTTTTTCATAGAGACCGAATCCCCGTTTTCTGTCCCATTATATACAAGAGCAACCGCCCACGCGGATTTCCCTTCCTACGCAAATCCCGGACCAATGGGAGCGCTAGAAAAATTAATACTATCAACCCACGCAAACCCCGCGTGCTTCCGGCCGCGTGCTTCCGGCCTCGTCATATCGCGTGCCGGAAATGGCGATTATTTCCGTAAACAACGAACTTTACGGGAATCGCGAAAAATCAGAAGAAAGTAAAACTGATGCTAGAATAAAATAAACCTACCATCATAAACGAACCCATTTAATTTATCTACTCAAAAAAAAATACCAAACACGATATATATTCAAATGAGAAGAAATAAAATGGTGGAAAAGCGTGCCCGAAAATAGCGATTTCCGTAAACAACGGAAAATCGCGTGATCAGAAGAAAATAAAACTGGTGAAAATTCAAAATAAAAGAACAGGATCGGGCCGGTTGAAAGTCAGAATTACAGTGCCACATCACATAAGTCCCCCCTTTCAAGTACGGGAACCGTGCTAAATCACTGAAATCTCTGGGTTTCATACTGGCCCGTATCTAGATCTACATCCCGATCTAATCACTGTCATAATTAGCATTATCATACAGGCCCATCTCCATATCCTTGAGAATCTTGGCAAGCCCTGGATCGTGAGGGTCACGCCATGGGATTTCCTCCTGGCGACTGCAGCCTGACTGGTCGCCCTTCCTCCTCCCTCTCATGTGTTTCCTTCGCCCACGAATTTTCCTTGCGGCGCGTGGTAAATACTGATTACCAGATGGTGCGACCTCCCAGTGTTTTGAAACAGTCTGACTGGCTTGGCCAGACATCGCCGTAACAGGGCGTAACTGTTTACAGTTGACTGAAGAACCGTGCACATGTTTCTTCTTGTCAGTATTTCCCTCCCTTGAGAGATGTAATACCATCGGGGGCCTAATTCCCGACGACAAAGAAGATACTTCTGAAGTAAGAGGCGTCACCACTGTTTGACCTTTAGGCTGAACAGGGCTGACAGGCGAATACGCCTCTGTAAATAACATTCCACTGTCTTTAGAGGCGTCTCTCCTCCTCATAGCAAGACAAGGATGTTTGAGCTCCCGTGGGGCTCCGTGAATTTGGGGCTTTCCCCTTTCACTTCTCTGGCCTGCAGTAGGCCCTCTTGCATTAGCAAGAATCGGTGTGGTTGGGTTTCCCAAAACTATGTATGGGCTTCCCAGGATGAAATCATGTGCTGGCTGTGCCATTACAGCTGCCTTAATGGTGCCAGACACAAACTGACATTTCACCTCAATATTGGCTACAGGCAGACGCTGTGAGATCCCTCTTCTCAAAATTCCACCAATCTCAACTATTTCTCCTGTCCACTGCCCTGGTTTCACCAAATGACGAGCGATGATACTGGGGTAAGTAAGCCCGCTGTCAAACAAACACGTAGTGGCCGTCCCATTCACTACGGCTGGTCCACTGTTAGAGAACAACTTCTCTGCCTGGACTGGTTCCCATTTATTCCCTTTAGTCCATCTCACCGGTCTTAAACAAGCTGCATGGTGAGCTGGGGGTTTGTTCATACACCGAGATGTCCAGTGGGAAGTGGTTCTACAATTCTGACAATACCTCTCATGATCTCCTCTGTTCCTAGCGGGTTCCTGAGAGGTTGTTGTCGGTGCTCGGTTATGCTGCTGGGGGCGCAAGTTATAACCAAAATGAGGCTCCTTGCGAGAAGGCCCTGGTTGCTGATGAGCTGGTGAAGTAGCCGGCTGCGATGATGAAGCTCCTTTGTCTGGGGCTGGCAGGTCTGGGTTTTTCCGTTTCTGTCCCAGTACTTCGGCCTGTGCTGTCTGGTACCTTTCGGCGAACACGATAATCTGATCGAGTTGTTGGGCTCCCTGCTCCGCCAGATACCGCCTCAAGTCGGGGGACATGTTTGCCTTAACTTGTTCACACAGAACTAACTCCTCCAACCCTTCAAAAGTTTTCGCCAATCCTGACAGTTCCCTCCAGCGAGTAAGGTAATTTCTCACCCGCTCGGCAAACTGTGCGAAACTCTCTCCCTTCTCCGGCCTGCTCTCCCTGAACATGGTTTGGCATTTCCGGGGTGTCCACTGAAATCTTTGCAACAAAGCATTTCGCAGTGCCTCAAAGTTGTTCTGGTCATCTAGGAGCATCTTGCTGTAAACTTCATACGCATGACCTTTGAGCGATTGCGATAATTTTAGGCACCAAAGACTCTCGTCCAACCCGTATGCCTTTGCCATCCGTTGAAATTTCTCCAGGAACACGTCAATCTTTTCATTCCCATTAGGGAACGAGTCCAATGGGAAGCTCATGGCTGCCATCCGGGGCCCTCCATTTCCTGAGGTGTCTGTCGCTCCTGCTCCGGGTGAATCGCCATTAGCTGAACTGCCTTCTGAAGCTCGGTACTGCAGTTCCAGAGAACGCAGGGCAAGTTCATGCTGTCTCTCCGCTGCCTTCTCCCTCTCCTGTGCTTCCAATTTCCGAAGTTCCATCTCTGCTGCGGCTGCCCTCTCTTCTTTCGCTGCTTCTGCGGCGGCTATCCTTTCCTCTTTTGCTGCTTCTGCGGCGGCTATCCTGTCCTCCTTCTCTTTCTCTCGCTGAATATGCCTGTCAGTTTCCCTTATCAGGTAGGCCTTAGTCTCCTCCTTATCCATTCCCATGTCCTGAGCAGCCTCTCGCCAGGCAGCTCGTAACTTGGCCATATCCGCCATCTTACCTGTAAACTGCTGTAAGTTCACAAATACAGAGAAATGACAGAAAAGGAAAAGAGAAGGAACAACCTGTTACGAAATATAAAATACTCCCTCTATAACCGCTGTTCCAAAAACCCGAACTCAGACTAGCGTCAAGTCTGAACAATAACCTGAAAAAATTTTTAGTTAAGAAGCTACCAAAAACTAAATTACCTTCCTGTTAAAGAAAAATATGTCGGTATGCCATCAATTACCTCTTAGTCATATAAATCAAAAATACCACAAAAATCTACTAGACTGCAACCTGTGGAAAAAACTTATACTGGATCAGTTCTAATAGCTCAAGTCTAGGGGATATTTAAAGAAACTCTATTCTCAGAAAACTTTCTAGAGACTCTATGAATCTAGATCACAGAATTGATCTCAACAGAATGATCCACCGGACGATTGCCGCCCACTTGTCACGAAGTGGTTTTAAGTTTATAGAGTGTGCCTGAATGAAAGCAAGACCCTAGTATGAGAAAGTCTGAGAAGATAGAATTTAGATGGAAAATAACATGCCTGTGGACAGGTGAGACTATTGGCTCAAGAGATAGACCCAGGATTTGAATCTCCCCCTGCCGCTTCGTGACTAAAAAAAAAATGGCTATAGTCTCCCCACCTCTGACTGCCTTGAAACACAAGGAGATAAGGTGTATAATTACGACCACAAACACCACTATACAGACAACATAGAGTAAGTATAGTAAAGAATAGAAGCTGATCCAGTAAATAATATATGTATATATTTATTTACATACAAGAAAACATAAAATGGCATCATACGTCATCAAGTCAGTCAATAGCGTGCACTGTTGCACGGCCTGGAAAAACCAAAGTAACAATTAAATTGAGAGACACTCAACAAAATAAAAGCCCCAAGTCACATTCACTCTTTCTGTCACCCTGCTGAGGAACAATAAAAATGGTTAGTGATTTAAACCAAATCTACTTTGGTGGGGCTGTCAACTTTTAGCCTCCACTCTCTAACACTAATAAATTTCTGTCTTAGTCCTGGTGACTCTTCCTCAACGAACGGCTACACAGCTTTTACTAGTCAGGCGATAGGCGCCGATAACTACACCACAAGAAATGCTAAAAAAATAATAGACTTGGTTTTTCGAACGCAGACTCAGTGTCTATCCGTCCAATGGATACTGAACAGACCCTACTGGTCCTGTCTATTTTCTCCCTCCTTCTCTATCTTCCTCTCTTGATCTCAGTGTCTCTCTAACACTCGAGGGCTGATGATGCGGCGTCTCCGTTACGCTCTTCTCTTGATTTCTATCAGGACCTAGGTATGGTAACCCTGTCACCTGTTCCTGATTTTGGTGATGACGATGTTCGGATATCAAGCATGAGGGACTTGATTAACTGTAGACAAAACTTCTCTGCTGCTGAATAGCTTCCCTCTTTTAACCCGCTCCGGAGTTAGAGGAAAAAAAACACAGCCTTGATTTCAGGCTGTACAAAATGAAACTAGTCTCCCGGCCACCTGCCGTTGCTAGAGACTATAATAGCGATGCTCTCGGCTGTATGATAAATAAACCTCGGTCCAGCTGAAGCATAGGGACTTCACTGCCAGAGACCATAGGGTAATTTTCTTTTGCTCCTGACGATACTCGAGTACTCTGACCCTGAGATATGTCTTTTGCCGTGGATAATTTTATTTGACAAAATTATGCTCCCCACTGTTTCCGCCGTGACTCGCTGAAATTAAAAGAAACAGCGACTCATGTACACCCACTCTAAAATCGCTTATCTCTAACATATACGATACTTAAAATAATTCTATACACGTGTCTCGTCAATCTCACTCCTTCTTCTTTTCCCCTTCTCTCGTTCTACACAACAATACATAATACTATCCCACGTGGCACTAAAATCACACTCCTTCTCTCGTTCTTCTCACAATACATAAAATACCACTATCCCACGTGGCCTCTTCATCCCCCCTCCTTCTACTAAAAATCTGCCAGGTAAAACAAACAATAGCCCAGACCCGTCTGACATGTTACATGGCCGTTACGCATGGCCGATCACGTGTTCAAACTTGACAAAATTAGGGAAATCCTTTTACCCATTAACACAGGAGTTTCCCCGGCTTACTCTTATTAAATTAAATCTCGCTATAGGAATAGTTTCCTCCCCTAAGCAGTATAATTCATTTACAACGTAAATCTGAACCCTCTGACAATATTTCTCACATTTTTAAGGCTCAGAAAAATTAACGAACACACCAGGGATTTCCCCATAAATTTACATTAGAAAATATACAGGAATAAATGGTGGTTTTACATAACATCCTACAAATATGGCACACGTGTTTCTCACAACTTCACACACTCCTATCTATTGCCAAAATCATAGAAAGAATAAGCACACTGTTGCATTACGTCGTTCTTCAAAAATAGTAATTAATGGCGCTATCGTTTATTTTAAAACTGAAAAGTTAATCTTTACCTAAGGCGAATTTCTCAAAGAACCCTCTAATGAATAAAACGATAATACGATAAAATCTTACATACCAATTCATCGCTGGTTTTTCCCACAGTGGAGAACGATAAATTACGTAGTCTGACGGCTGGCACTTATTTTTTCATAGAGACCGAATCCCCGTTTTCTGTCCCATTATATACAAGAGCAACCGCCCACGCGGATTTCCCTTCCTACGCAAATCCCGGACCAATGGGAGCGCTAGAAAAATTAATACTATCAACCCACGCAACCCCCGCGTGCTTCCGGCCGCGTGTTTCCGGCCTCGTCATATCGCGTGCCGGAAATGGCGATTATTTCCGTAAACAACGAACTTTACGGGAATCGCGAAAAATCAGAAGAAAGTAAAACTGATGCTAGAATAAAATAAACCTACCATCATAAACGAACCCATTTAATTTATCTACTCCAAAAAAAATACCAACCACGACATATATCCAAATGAGAAGAAATAAAATGGTGGAAAAGCGGGCCCGAAAATAGCGATTTCCGTAAACAACGGAAAATCGCGTGATCAGAAGAAAATAAAACTGGTGAAAATTCAAAATAAAAGAACAGGATCGGGCCGGTTGAAAGTCAGAATTACAGTGCCACATCACAGTGGACATGTTGTCAAAGTAGATAAGATTAGAGGTTGTTATAGCATGTATGAAATATGCTCTCATCTTTGTTTTTGTTGATTCTACAAAGTTACGCTTGAGCTTTTCTCTTCATAATTCATGCATTCTGTGATGCATTGGCTTACCTGTTAGCTTTTTTAATTTTTCTGCCCGCAACTGGGCCTTACTGGCTCTTCTCTGACCTCCGTTGGTTGGAACCATGTGATCTTGTCCATTTCTTCAGAGGGTGTTGACTTCATAAATCCTGTTATGATTCTCATGACTTGGTTTTGAAGAAGGTAACTTTATAAAATTCAATTTGGCTTCTTTTGCCCATGCTGCAAACTATATTCTAGGGCTAGTCTCACGTGTCCCGTATAGAGCTTCTTTGGTACATTTTCAGCTTGCTCCCCATGTTATACCAGCAAGTTGTTCTTTTTCATAATTGCCATCCTAAGCCATGCTATCAGCTATTGTTTCTTAATCTGCGCAGTCCGTGTAAATCTGCCATCACAAGTAATACCTAGATCGTTTTAACCAAATAATTTATACTACGAACTGAGAAACTAAAGCCTTCAATTGATCTTTCGTTTTGCATCTAATAGCCGCCACTTACTCATACATTCATCGATCGACCTGTCAAGTTACAATCTTCAGTAATTGATCGTATAGGCATTATCCGTCTACATGTAGAGTCGAGGTTTGTAATGTTATACGAGGTAGACTTTAGATAGTCCAGGGTTTCTTAATCTTTTTTGTGCCATGGTCCCTTTTGATTGACTGGTGAAGGCTATGGACCCATTTTATTGTCACCTATACTTGCAAAAATGTGCGCAAAAGCATATTTAAAATGTTACATTTTAAATTTCAAGTTATGTACACGGAACCACCAGAATCTATTCAAGGACACAAGGGCTCCGTGGACCACAGGTTGAGAAAACCTGACATAGACGGATATAGATGCAGCGATCTAGGCTGAAGGGAGTGAATACAATATATGAAACAAAGTATTATGTTAAGCAAGAACAGGATGAAGCGGTTAACTAATGGTCCTTTCATTGTATTTTATGTGTTTTTGTCATACACGCGTTGCAGGCAGGCAGTCTAGTTTAAACATAATACAGTATTTGTCGTACATCAGTTATCGCTACCGAAATAAACATGCTTATAAATTGTTATTGTTATTATTCATCAGAATCGACGCCATTGTACTCCAGGCAAATCCATATGTGCTGAGTCTCCATCCGCAAATGTCGAAGGATATGAATGCTAGTTGTTCCTGTTGCGCGCTGGTTGTATAGACGCCGAGTGCATCCTCTCGTACGTCCATCCCTACTGGTCTTACGTAATACCAGAAATACCTAATTCCAGAAATCTTAACTTGGATGATTCATCGAATGCATCTTTGGTGAGACAAAGAAAGAATATAATTACTGTTCCCTCAGGCATGTCGTACAAGGCGAACAATACGAAATTGGGCATTAGGCTGGTAACTTCCTCATGTAAAAACAATTGTTACGGAAATAACCGCTGCAAGAACATGTGGATCCTTTGAGCACGGCTTCTCGGAAAGAAGCTCAGCTGCAGTGGTAGCTTTATGCTCCATCAGGAGCGACACGTAGACCTATTCTATCTTTGTATCTTCAGAGTGAGACTGCACGGGGTGTAATAAACAATGATAGCTATGAGTTAAAATAGTTGATAAACGGGGTGTAATAAACAATGATAGCTATGAGTTAAAATAGTTGATATCTGCATTTCTAAGCATTGGGGGGAGGAGAACTGAAAATTTATCAACTGATAAATGATCATGCTGAAGATGATGATGTCGTTGTGTATACTGATGAGTCTGTATTCCGTGGTGAGAAATTAGGGTTGAGCTTTTCTGCCAGAGTAAAGGGCAGAATCGTCGCTGAACATAACGGGGCTCACATGAAAATAATCTCTAGCATGAGAATAAAGGTAGAGCATGCTACTGCATCCCTTAGGTAGCTGTCGGAAACTTCATTAACAAGGGCAGTTATTGTGCTAGACTCTCTTTCAATGCTTCGGAAGGTCCAAAATGGAGGCCTATGGCATGAATGGAAAACCTCCATAGAAGCCTCGAATCATCAGGAACTGGTGTGAATCTACTGTCCTGGTCATGCAGGGGTACGTGGCAATGAAATAGCTGACAGACTAGCTTAAGAGCGCTTATAGAAGGTGAATTGGATACGGATAAGGGAGACATACTGTGCGCAATTAATGGTCGCTTATCAGAGAATGACACTGCACCCCGGGAACTCCAGGGGGCTGTTTGTTTATTGCGCCATATAAAATTTTCCTGTCTGCGCATAATTTTTAAATGTGTCTGAGTTTTCCCGTTATTTTAACACATCCTGGCTCCCATTGGGATACAATATACATTTTGCAAATTCTTAAAAAAAAAAAAAAAAAAAAAAAAAAATTGTCTTTGTTTAATGTCTGATCTGAAAGCATAGTAAATACTAGGTCAGAAAACTGAACTCTGAGATATGCTTTTTCAGTACACACAGTCGATAGTGTTTTAAAAAAATTCAAAGTGACATCCTATGACATTAGGGCAGGGCTGGGGCTCTGTTAATGTCACATCCTGGTTCTTTCAGTTCTGATATGAGCACAAAAGATAGTACACCTGTATTGAGAATACTTATGGAAAAAGGAGAATTTTAATTCGCTCTGCATGTTGAGCTTTAGCTGAAGTTTGAGAGTCCTTATGAAGTCAGATAAGACACTTCGGTCTTGTTTCACACAGTCTAGAAATGGAAGACTAAAGTAGGCAGACGGACATAGACAGACAGATAGATAGATAGATAGATAGATAGATAGATAGATAGATAGATAGATAGATAGATAGATAGATAGATAGATAGATAGATAGATAGATAGATAGATAGATAGATAGATAGATAGATAGATAGATAGATAGATAGATAGATAGAAAGTACGTACGTGACAGAAGATTATGGACCGCTGACGGACCGAGGAGATATACAAGCCTGCAAGAATGTGTGAGTAGTAGGGACTATGGTTTCTGGCTCGGGTAATTCCCGTGAATGTTTAAACATTTACTTGTCGGAACCCGGGACAAAATGGTCGGGAAATGTCGAAGTTCATTTTTATTGATAAAAATTGTGTAATTAAATAGATTTACGAAACACGTATATTTTCTCGCTTATTTACGCTCGGAATTTGATTGGTGCATCAACGAACCATATTAAAATAAGAAACCATTCTCTATTAATCGACGTAGTTCATGTAAGTTCGGTACAACAGTTTCGCTCAATATTTTCCGATCTTTTCTGTTTTCTAATTCTAACTGAAAAAAAAAAAAAAATTTATATTCTAACTAACCATTTAGCCGAAGACTTGTAGGAAGCTCTTCTAAAAAGGAACAAATAACGACTAGTGAAAAAAATTATTTCTCGACTCATGTGCCTCCAAAATCCAGAGAGCATTAAAAGAGAATAAAAGGTTACCTTATGTTCAGAAACTACATTATGTTCTTTCGTAGAAGAATTATTGAACACATTTTCGGCGACATATCTTCATCGACAACGAGAAGAAATGAAGATGAAGAAAGGGAAGAAATAAATAAACACAATGATAGTTTGTCAATGGAAATGGCCAAAGAAGGCAAACTAAACATGGAACTGAGTAAAATGAGTCAAAGTGATCAGAAAACAGCTTTCGTTGCATTGGGAAATGTATGGAGGTCAAAAGAAATTAGGACCAACACAAAAATCTGAATTTGCAATTCAATTAAGAATAATAATAATTACATTTTGCTTCGTTTTGGCGAGGCGCGTTCCGTTCAACCTAGACACAGGGACCATCGATTATATTAAAGCTAATGTCTAAATTTGTAAAAAAAAAGAACGTGCGGTCTGGTTGTCAATTCAAATGTCCAACTAGTCCAGTTATATGCCTGTGGAAAACAACAAAAAACAACAACTAAAAAGCTACAGACTTTCATAAATGAAAACTTGTGTAGAACAGAAGAATTGAAGTGTTTCGAAAAGATCACTAATGTAGAATTTGACAATAACTAGACAAGCGCTAATGGAACAACAAATGAGAAAAAGGCGTTGAAAATTGATGTGACACACACTGAGAAAATCTGCTGATAATATTGCCAGACAATACTTTTCTGGAATCTCCAGGGTCAGAGAGGAAGAAGAAGACCAAAGAACACATAGAGAAGAGAACTAGAGAAAGACATGAAGGGGAAGAAGAAAACATGGAAAGACCTTGAACTGATGGCACGTGACAGGAAGATTGGGCATACGTTTGATGACAGCCAATGCTACTTTGGGATTGGAAAGGTGAAAGAAGAATCAGAAAGCACAAGTCAGTTACAGAAAAACTATGAAAATGAAAAAAAAAAAATACTAAATTTTTAAACCACCAGGAAACGAACATCTATAATGTTAAAAAAAAAGAAACGCATAGCTATCCGAGGGCGCGTTTTTATGAGTTTGTAAGTAAAATTTGGTGCTAGGTTATATAAAAACCAGCCTCAAATGTTCTTTACAGTGTCAAATGCACGTGTTGACCTGAAATGCGTTCGTTTTTGTAATCGTTACAACGCAGTGGTCAATAGTGTTTATGACGCAATTTTTGACCACAGCTCATGTTGCGCGCACGTGAAAGCAACAAAATTTGGGGTGAACACTATTCACTGACTACGCAACTGAAACCCTATAAAAGGATAAAGCTAGACACATAAAATTCAGTTCTTTTTCAAGCAGACATTTATAGCGTCACTATCGATAAATTTAAGGAACATTGCTATTGGCCGACTGCATGCAGGCGAAAGTCAAAGTCAGGTTGCCAGGCATCTAAACGTGCATCAGTGTACCATCAGTCGACTTTGGCACCGGTTCCAAGCCACTGGCTCAGTTGAAGACCGGCATCGCAGTGGACGACCCAGAGTGACAACAGCAGCGGAGGATCGCTTTATTCGGCTTCGTCACCTCAGAGACAGGTTTACAACAGCTTCCTCAACTGCCCAGTCATTGCCTGCAGGACGTCATGTGTCTGATCAAACTGTCCGGAATAGACTGCATGACGCTGGACTTTGGGCACAACGACCTCACCGCGGACCTGTCCTTACGCGCCGCCATCGCCAAAATCGACTTCTTTGGGCCAACCAGCATCGTCCCTGGGCAGCTGACAATCAATGGAGACGTGTCTGGTTTAGTGACAAATCTTTCTTTTTGTTGAAGCGTCATGATTGTCGTGAAACGAGAGTGTAAACCCACTACTTTGTTAAATCTCTATGTCGAGATACAAATTTGCTTCAACCAATCAACGAGCAACGTTCACCAGTCTCTGAGACAGAATAAAATTAAACTTAAGCCCTGTTTTTTTCGGATGTGGGTCGCGGCCATCTTGTCACGCAATATGGCGGAAAAAACAGAATAAAATTAGGCTGTACGAGGCATGAGACCAAACTGCAGACAACCAATCAGCTTGCCCCGCCAGGAACCAACCAAACGCTTTCACCTGCCTATATAATCGGGCGAAATTTTATGCTAAAACACGCAACACCTACACGAAGCCAGATAGACCTGCTGAAGAAGAGAAGCTGTCAACCCTGATTTATTGCTTACCTGAGTGCTTTGAACTGGCAGCCTGCTTCACTAAGTCGAGTCAAAACCTGGCCTGTTTAAATCTTGGAGGGTAAATATAATTTACTATTTGTAGGCAAATAGGCCTACAGCAGATATATAGTGTTTGTATTGGTTGTGTGTCATTTATACTACCTACACCTGTATATATTTTATATAAATTGGTTCAATATGAACGTATCAGGTTACTGATTGTATCTTGGGGCATTAGGTATAATGATTGTATTTCCTGATATGATTGATGAAGACGAAGACTAATAGGACTCTTGCTTCAACCTATTGTCTCCTATAACTTCAATCTATTATCTCAGACCAACTGAAATATAACCAAACAGTTCTTGTTAGGACTCAATCTATTGTCTCCTATAACTCAATCTATTGTCTCCTATAACTTCAGTCTATTATCTCAGATAAAACCAACTGAAATATAACCAAAACAGTCCATGTTAGGACTCAATCTATTGTCTCCTATAACTCAGTCTATTGTCTCACATAACTTCAGTCTATTATCTCAGATAAAACCAACTGAAATATAACCAAAACAGTCCTTGTTAGGACTCAATCTATTGTCTCATCAAACTCCAATCTATTGTCTCCTATAACTCCCACCTGATATATCACCAAACAGTCCTCGTCTCATATACTCCTATCATAAGAACATAACAATATTGTTAGGATATATTATAGCACTTGTCAGAGAGGGCCTGGTATATTATAGGGGGAAGGAAATGGTTGTATCACACCTAGGTGTACATATTATTGGATGTATTCATGTATTGAATTTATATTATGGGATGTATTCATGTATTGAATGTATTCATGTATTGAATTTATATTATTGGATGTATTCATGTATTGAATTTATATTATTGGATGTATCCATGTATTAATTTATCAGAAAGAATGTTTGCAAGTAGACACATGTCTTGTCTCGCTATTGCTAAATCATACTGAGCCATGTTGTCATTAATCCTACATGCAGATACCTGAGACACGCTCACTTCATCAAACAATAGAAATAGGTGGGCTTAATGACAGAAATTAGCACCTATTTTTACTTGGTACAGGTTTTATTCGTGTCATCAAACCTGAGGTCGTATGTCCAGTTAATCCAGCTGCCTGGAACTTCACAGGAGCACAGAGATTGTACCTGAGATACATCTTTAGTCCCCCTCAGTCTTGGGTGGGCTAACGAAACGATCAACAGCGGGTGTTTTGTGTCAACCAAACTAAGAAGGACAGATCTTTTGAGAGATGAGTACACATTAGTACCATTTCCGTCGGCAATTGTGAGCAAATTAACTGTCAGTGACGAAAAAGAGATTTAGCGTAGCAAGAGACAATAATAAGATCAGCTGATAAATTATACGTAATTAACAGCACAGCTGATACATGTACTATAATTGAATAACAGCACAGCTGATATAATTTGTGTTCCTATAATTGGAAAACTTGTTGTAATATATTTATATATCTATATAAATATAAATATTTGTAAATCATATGTAAACTTACAAATCCATTACATTCCATTTTTCAACATTCACCCTTCAGCACAAGAGTAGATAGTGTATATACTAAATAAATAATAAGGACATTGTATTTGAAGACTTGTCAATTTTATCATTGTTAAGTAAAATCTGTTTCCTTCTTTTAATATCACAGTTAGTTACACAGCGGAGGTGGCAATTTATGTCGGTCTCCTCTCTACTAATTTTTCGAGATCAGATCATTCACAGCCGTAACTAATTTGATGATACCAGTAGTTCTCTCAGACACTGGGACTTCACCATTTTCTGCAGAAATTCTATTTCTGTAATTGTCAGTACTATACTGATCCAAGAGCCAAATAAAACCTCACGCCACACTGGGGGCTCGTTCCTGGGATATTTCTGTATATCTTGAGCCATACTTAGTCTATTCATCTATCTACACTTTATCTTGTGCCACCCATAGATAACATAAGGAATTTTTTTTTTTGAGAAATTCAATAACAGAATTTTTTATTGTTTTCTTAGGAGGAGTACCATTTAGTACTCAGTAAATAGTTGATGCTCCCAAAGTTGCACGGAAATTATTTGTTCATTTAATTAATTAAGTTTAATTATAATATTTGGATATATTAAATTTACATACCCTATCTAAGTAATGCCATGGCTGATCTAGTGAAGTTCAGGACTGCGATCATGCAGATGGGTAAGGAATTAAATATGACAGGTGATGCTCTTACTCAGTATGTCACAACAGAAGTGGACAAACCCATGGATAGGGAAGAAAGAAAGTTGCAATTAGAGACTGAAGCAAAGAAATTGAGGCTGATAGAGAAGCAAAGAAATTAGAGGCTGAAGAAAGGCGGTTGCAAGCAGAAGCTGAAAGAGAAGCCAAAAGACTGGAAGCTGAGAGAGAAGACAAAAGACTGGAAGCTGAGAGAGAAGACAAATGACTGGAAGCTGAGAGAGAAGACAAAAGACTGGAAGCTGAGAGAGAAGACAAAAGACTGGATGCTGAGAGAGAAACTAAAAGGTTAGAAGCTGAGGAAAGGAAATTACAAGCAGAGAGAGACCATCAGTTGAGATTAAAAGTGCTTGAAATTCAGGCAACTACCGGCAATAATGGTGGTAGCTCACCTCACTCTGAGAGTAGCTCCATCCAGAGCACCTCAAGTGGGGCCATGCATTTTCATCTGGACCCATTTGTTGAGAAAGAAGACGCCATTGAGTCGTACCTGGATAGATACGAAAGACTTGCCACTACCTATGGCTTAGGGAAAGAAAAGTGGAGTCTTAAACTATCTCAGGGATTGAGAGATGTTGCCTACGATGTATATTTGAAGCTCTCAAGAGATGACCAGGAAGATTATGAAATCCTGAAGCAGACACTGCTTGTGAGATATGAAAAGAACTCGGAATCATATAGAAAGAAATTCCGAACAGCTAAACTTCTTCCAGGAGAAAACTATCACCAATTCTCTGCTATATTGGAAACCTATTTGGAAAAATGGAGTGGTTTAGGAAAGTGTCAGGATCTGAAAGAAATGATAATGATGGAGCAAGTGAAAGAGTCCATGCCTCAAGAAATGAGGAAGTTTATCGTGGAACAAGGAGCAGAGAGATTGGAAGATATTGTAACTGTTGCTGAGAGATATCAAGCAGCTCAGGCAGAATTATTAGGAAATAAGAAGAAGCAGGGTGAAAACTTCAAATCATCACAAAACTATACCAAATATGAACAAAAGGACCATACTACAAGGAACAAACAAAGATTTGACCAAAAGGACAAAAACCCTCTAAGATCGGATAAGACACCTTACCGGAAGGAAGGGAAGTGGTGTAAAACTTGTCTAATGAGTAACCACAATACTGCGGACTGCAGAAGGAAGAATCCTCCTCATCATGCTGCATGTATTACAACAGGGAACAAGGGAAGGAAGGAACTGGCAGTAAGTCAGAAGGACTTCCATCATCCCCCTGTCTGTGAGGAAGTGACCGTGAATGGCACCCAAGTACTGTGTTTATATGACATAGGATTGGACTTTGATTCAGTTGTGTGCTCTTCTCTAGTGAGTCATGACCAGATAAATACAGAAACAGTGGAAATCAGAGGACCGATCATGGGAGCAAGAACCATGACATTACCCATAGCCCGAATCAACATAAGATCTCGCTATGTGGAAGGAGAAATCAAAGCAGCAGTGATGGACGACCCTATTCACCCTTTGATTTTGGGGTGTAGGTATGTTTTCCTTGGAGAACCTATAAAACCTGTAGTTATGGCAACAGTCCAGACCAGGGAAAGTTCCAGAAAAATGGAAGAAAATCCTATCAATACTCATCCAGAAGAGATGAAAAAGGCTCAAGCAGCAGACAGCACATTGAAGCCATGCTTTGGCAAATTGCCTAAAGCACATAACCCTCCACAGAAAGGAGACTTGTATATGAAGAATGGCCTACTATACAGAAAAGCTGGAACAGGACCTAAAGGGCATGGACAGCTTGTAGTGCCAAAATCTTACAGGGAGAAGGTTATGACGCTAGGACATGCTATACCCTTCAGTGGACATATGGGAATAGGAGCCACTGGACAAAGGATAGCCTGTCACTACTTCTGGCCAGGAATCACAGAGGACATAAAGAGATATGTAAGATCCTGTCCAGAATGCCAAAGAGTAGCTCCTAAGTAGAGGACTGCACCAGCAACACTGGGAGAAATGCCCATTATGGGAACCCCTTTTGAACGTGTTGCAGTGGATATTGTTGGACCCCTCACTAGGACCAAGAAGAGAAATGCTTACATCTTAACCTTGGTTGATACTTGCTCTATGTGGGGAGAAGCAGTGGCCATGTCAGCTATAGATTCAAAGCATGTGGCAGAGGCCCTGTTGACAATATTCACCCGATTAGGTTTCCCGCATCAGATATTGACTGACAATGGTTCTCAGTTTAAGGGAAAGCAAACACAAGAAGTATTCAGGATATTTCAAGCCAGGCACTATCATTGTAGTCCCTACCATGCCCAAGGAAACGGTCAAGTAGAGCGGTTCAATGGTACGCTAATTTCAATCCTTAGAAAGTTGGCTAGTGAAAAACCTGATACTTGGGATACGTACTTACCTGCTGCACTATTTGCATATAGGGATGTACCCCACAATTCAACTGGATTGGCTCCAGCTACATTGTTGTTTGGAAGACCAATAACAGGTCCACTGGAAGCATTGTTGCGGACATAGACTGATGAAAAAGCAGAGGAAACAGTGACTTCCTCATACCAGTACGTCAACGAGTTGACATCTCGATTGAAAGCAGGTTGAAAACTGGCCAATGATAACTTAAAACAGGCCAGGAGGAAGCATGCTGCGTACTACAACAAAAAAGGAAAGGATAGGGAACTGGAGGTGGGTGAAAAGGTGTTATTACTGTTGCCGAGCAGCAATAATAAATTGCAGATTGGATGGCAGGGACCCTATGTCATACTGGAGAAACTTTCCAGGACCAATTATAAGATTGACAAGAAAGGAAAGGAGAAGGTATATCATGTCAATCTTCTTAAAAAATACTATGACAAGGAATCATCAGAAGTTGCACATATCATGACCCTAGCCATTGCAACAAAAATGCACGGTGAACCACTTCACTCTATGGAGTATCCACTCACAACTACAGAGGATTATGTTCAAGTAAATATTAGTGAACATTTAACTCCAGAGCAGAAGAAGTGGGTTCAGAAAGTGTTGGAAACCCATGCTGATGTGCTCACAGTTACGCCAGGTCGTACGAATCTGTTAGAGTACGACATGAAGGTTACAGATCCTACCCCAGTATGCATGAGAACATACCCTATACCCTATGCGAAAGCCCAAGCACTAAGGCAGGAAGTTGATTATCTGTTGAAGGAGAAAATTATCTCGAAGTCAGACTCTCCCTATAGCTCAAGTGTGGTGCTATTGAGAAAATCGAGTGGTGAACACAGGTTATGTATTGACTACCGGAAGCTTAATGCGATCACAGAATCTCAGGTGGACCCATTACCTGACACCAATCAGCTGTTCTCTACACTGAGTAAGGCTAGGTATTTATCAAAGGTAGATCTAAGCAAGGGATACTACCAAATAGCAGTGAAACCAGAAGTTAGGAAAATGCTGGCATTTAGTACATCAGACGGACACTACGAGTTTAATGTACTACCCTTTGGGCTGAAAAATGCTCCCAGTATCTTTTCAAGAATGATGAGGAAATTATTGGAACCTCTACAAAATCCCCATATCACTAACTTTATGGATGACATTCTTGTTGCTACAAACACATTTGAAGAGCATATAGTAGCGCTCTCCATGTTATTTGACAGACTGAGAGCCACTGGATTGACTGCACGTCCAACCAAGTGCTATATCGGTTGTAAGGAGTTGGAATTCTTAGGTCACACTATTTCTACAGGTCATATGTCTCCTGACCCAAAGAATATAGAGAAGTTAAAGAAGGCACCCAGACCTCAAACGAAGAAAGATGTGAGATCATTCGTGTCATTATGTGGGTTCTATCAGAAGTACATACCCCACTTTAACTCTCTGTGTGCACCATTAACTAACTTAACGAAGAAAGAACAGCCTGATAAAATCCAATGGAATGCGGATTGTGAAAAAGCTTACACAGAGCTAAAAGCAAAACTCACCAGCAAACCAATCCTTACGCTACCCGATATCACACAGGAATTTGTATTAAGGACGGATGCTAGCAGAATAGGTATTGGGGCAACTCTCTTGCAGCGCTCAAAAGCCCAGCCGGAGGAACTTTTACCAGTCGCCTACGCCAGTAGGAAGCTGAATGCGGCTGAGTTGAACTACTCGACCATAGAGAAAGAATGTTTAGCTCTAATTTCGTCCATCGACAAATTTTCACCTTACCTGTATGGGACACACTTCATTGTCTAAAGCGATCATCAGCCTTTAACATTCTTGGCTGCATCTAAAAAGTTAAATTCGAGATTGTTAAGGTGGAGTCTGCTTCTGGCGCCTTATTCCTTTACCGTGAATTACATTCCGGGAAGAGACAATGTAGGAGCTGATTTTTTAAGTCGACACCCTATTACTATGGAAGGACAGACGCAAAAGGATTAACTACAGCAGGGGTTTACACGTCAGCTATGATAGGTCACAGCTAGGAAAGGATGGGGCTATGTCGTGAAACGAGAGTGTAAACCCTCTACTTTGTTAAATCTCTATGTCGAGATACAAATTTGCTTCAACCAATCAACGAGCACCGTTCACCAGTCTCTGAGACAGAATAAAATTAAACTTAAGCCCTGTTTTTTTCGGATGTGGGTCGCGGCCATCTTGTCACGCAATATGGCGGAAAAAACAGAATAAAATTAGGCTGTACGAGGCATGAGACCAAACTGCAGACAACCAATCAGCTTGCCCCACCAGGAACCAACCAAACGCTTTCACCTGCCTATATAATCGGGCGAAATTTTATGCTAAAACACGCAACACCTACACGAAGCCAGATAGACCGGCTGAAGAAGAGAAGCTGTCAACCCTGATTTATTGCTTACCTGAGTGCATTGAACTGGCAGCCTGCTTCATTGAGTCGAGTCAAAACCTGGCCTGTTTAAATCTTGGAGGGTAAATATAATTTACTATTTGTAGGCAAATAGGCCTACAGCAGATATATAGTGTTTGTATTGGTTGTGTGTCATTTATACTACATACACCTGTATATATTTTATATAAATTGGTTCAATATGAACGTATCAGGTTACTGATTGTATCTTGGGGCATTAGGTATAATGATTGTATTTCCTGATATGATTGATGAAGACGAAGACTAATAGGACTCATGCTTCAACCTATTGTCTCCTATAACTTCAATCTATTATCTCAGACCAACTGAAATATAACCAAAACAGTCCTTGTTAGGACTCAATCTATTGTCTCCTATAACTCAATCTATTGTCTCCTATAACTTCAGTCTATTATCTCAGATAAAACCAACTGAAATATAACCAAAACAGTCCATGTTAGGACTCAATCTATTGTCTCCTATAACTCAATCTATTGTCTCACATAACTTCAGTCTATTATCTCAGATAAAACCAACTGAAATATAACCAAAACAGTCCTTGTTAGGACTCAATCTATTGTCTCATCTAACTCCAATCTATTGTCTCCTATAACTCCCACCTGATATATCACCAAACAGTCCTCGTCTCATATACTCCTATCATAAGAACATAACAATATTGTTAGGATATATTATAGCACTTGTCAGAGAGGGCCTAGTATATTATAGGGGGAAGGAAATGGTTGTATCACACCTAGGTGTACATATTATTGGATGTATTCATGTATTGAATTTATATTATGGGATGTATTCATGTATTGAATGTATTCATATATTGAATTTATATTATTGGATGTATTCATGTATTGAATTTATATTATTGGATGTATCCATGTATTAATTTATCAGAAAGAATGTTTGCAAGTAGACACATGTCTTGTCTCGCTATTGCTAAATCATACTGAGCCATGTTGTCATTCATCCTACATGCAGACACCTGAGACACGCTCATTTCATCAAACAATAGAAATAGGTGGACTTAATGACAGAAATTAGCCCCTATTTTTACTTGTTACAAGTTTTATTCGTGTCATCAAACCTGAGGTCGTATGTCCAGTTAATCCAGCTGCCTGGAACTTCACAGAAGCACAGAGATTGTACCTGAGATACATCTTTAGTCCCCCTCAGTCTTGGGTAGGCTAACGAAGCGGTCAACAGCGGGTGTTTTGTGTCAACCAAACTAAGAAGGACAGATCTTTTGAGAGATTAGTACACATTAGTACAATTTCCGTCGGCAATTGTGAGCAAATTAACTGTCAGTGACGAAAAAGAGATTTAGCGTAGCAAGAGACAATAATAAGATCAGCTGATAAATTATACGTAATTAACAGCACAGCTGATACATGTACTATAATTGAATAACAGCACAGCTGATATAATTTGTGTTCCTATAATTGGAAAACTTGTTGTAATATATTTATATATCTATATAAATATAAATATTTGTAAATCATATGTAAACTTACAAATCCATTACATTCCATTTTTCAACATTCACCCTTCAGCACAAGAGTAGATAGTGTATATACTAAATAAATAATAAGGAAATTGTATTTGAAGACTTGTCAATTTTATCATTGTTAAGTAAAATCTGTTTCCTTCTTTTAATATCACAGTTAGTTACACAGCGGAGGTGGCAATTTATGTCGGTCTCCTCTCTACTAATTTTTCGAGATCAGATCCTTCACAGCCGTAACTAATTTGATGATACCAGTAGTTCTCTCAGACACTAGGACTTCACAATTTTCTGCAGAAATTCTATTTCTGTAATTGTCAGTACTATACTGATCCAAGAGCCAAATAAAACCTCACGCCACAATGATAGACGGCGTAGGGTCTACCGTAGGCGAAATGAACGTTTTGCCCAAAATTGCGTTGATGAAGCTCCGCCGCACGGTGGTGGAGGTGCAATGGTGTGGGGAATGATTAGTTAGAACGGAAGGAGTCAATTGGTGCACATTGAAGGAGGCTTGAATGCGCAACGATACATCAATGAAATTCTTCGACCCCATGTCCTTCCACTTTTGGCTGCCCAAAGGTCTGTGTTTCAACAGGACAACGCCAGACCCCAATGTGCACGGTTGACCACGCAGTTCCTGACTGCCAACAACATTCTCACCCTTCCCTGGCCATCCCTGTCTCCAGACATGAGTCCGATTGAGCACCTGTGGGATGAGCTGCATAGACGTGTTTGTCGCAGAGACATTGCTCCAGCTAATCGTCGTGATCTGTTCCAGGCACTCCAGGAAGAGTGGGCAGCCATCCCACAGGCCCAAATCAGACGTCTGATCGCATCCATGCCCAGGAGATGCCAGTCGCTGATCGATGCAAGAGGAGGCCACACACCATACTAACGGGAAAGCCCGTACGCCAAAAAACTCTCGTGACCCAGATGCAAAACAACTGTCAATTGATTGGTTGAACCCTAAGGTATTCTTGTGTGCAATTTGAACAACTAACTCATTAAATTTAAAAAGTTCTTGAAAGTCAAAATTATGGCTTTGTGTGTGCTTTCAGTAGCTATGCGTTTCTTTTTTTGAACAGTATATGTTTTGGGTCTCCTTTTTGAAGCTACCATAAAAACTTGTAAAATAGAACGAATGTTTTTTTTTTTCTAAAATGAACTGGGAATTTTGTTAAAACATTTTGAAACAGACTTTCAAATTAATCAATCGATTTCTTAGGTTTTCTTCCTAAGTAATTATATCACAAATAGAAAATATAATGATTAAAATAAATCATGTTATTTTTCAATCCTAAAATTTATAATTTTATTCACACACACACACACACACACACACACACACACACACACACACACACACACACACACACACACACACACACACACACACACACACACACACACACACACACACACACACACACACACACACACACACACACACACACACACACACCGCACACACCGCACACACCGCACACACGCACACTCGCACACCCGCACGCACGCACGCACGCACGCACGCACACACAGATATATATATATATTCCCGGACCCGGATATCCCGAGAAGTATCCAAATAGTGTTCCCGACTCCGGGGAAATTTAAAGACGGGAAAAATCAAAAACACTAAAAGGGACTTTAAAACAAAGATTGCAGATAGCTGTACCTTAGAGGCAAAGATCATGCATGGGTCGGTAGAAGATGTTGGCAAAATAAGACCTTGAATAGGAAAATAACGCTAATTCTTAGTCTCTGCCTTCACCATGTTGTTCCTGACTTAAGAGACGTTTGGCTCCACGTAGTTCTTGCGGTCTCTGAGGGACCAAAGAATGAACACGCCTACTACTTCTTCAGGTAAATGGTAACAGGTAAGCGACAGAAGACAGGGCACGGGCTGGGAACCATAATATATATAACACAAATTGGTAAAGGAACTATCACTGCAAGAGCAAATGAAACCTGTGGACCAGGTGAAGCGGTAGCTCCATGCTCTGTACAGGTAAAAAAAGGTAAAGGTAGTACCATAGCAGATACTGCCGCAAGGGAGTGAAGTGTTAGAGACTTCACCATACTAGGTCCAGCATCGAGAGTTAGGGTGACCAGTTCCTTTTCTAGCTGCCTTTTCCTTCCATAACTCAGAGAGCAGAGTCAGGTACCCATTTACAGCTGGGTAGACTGGAGCGTTTCGGCACCGTGATTCCAACCCGGCACCTTTGCCGCGAGAGACCATCGCTTCTGTATAGGTAGCAGCTACATTGTAAATACAGCTGTAGGGAAGTGTTGAGTTTATTTAAAAAAATATATAAAAAAGGTAATGCGCCTGACTAGGACAATAGGCAAAGAAACATGCCTACGTTGCGGCCATAAGACCTTCCTCAGGGAAGGAAAAGATAGACGAGATCTAAGTTAGAGACCTGAAAAAAAAATAAATAAAAAGAAACTTTAAAAAGTATATCACCTGGCCGAAATAGCCAAAATTTGTTTTATATGTAAAGATTGCTTCCATTTCTATAGGGGAGTGAAGTGTTAGAGACTTCATCTGTACTAAGTCTCAGTTTTGTGAGTGGAGAAAAAAGGGGAGGGGTGGGCGTGACACTGCTAATTAAGTGACACGATTGTGAAATGAATAGCAACGACAACTTTCTACGCCCCAAAGAATTCGTCATCTGTGGTCCTTGGACGCTGACTGACAAAGGAATCAGTAATCATCACGCCTGGAGGCGTCCTGTAGAGCAGCAACAAACTGTCTCCACTTTGGTCCTTGGACGCTGACTGACAAAGGAATCAGTGATCATCACGCCTGGAGGCGTCCTTGTAGGGCAGCAACAAACTGTCTCCACTTTGGTCCTTGGACGCTGACTGACAAAGGAATCAGTGATCATCACGCCTGGAGGCGTCCTTGTAGGGCAGCAACAAACTGTCTCCACTTTGCTCGATCGGCAACCATCCTTCGAGTGGTTCCCCAGCACTTGTTCGTGCTTAGCATCTCTGCCTCCTTTTGGCTTTTTGTCGGCCGTGCTTTCGATTTCCTGCTGGAGTCCATAGCGTGGCAGTTCGGGTGATGGTGTCAGGGTGTTTTTTGAGGATGTAGCGAACCCAATTCCAGCGTCTTTCCACAGTGATGGTGCGCGTGTCTTCTTGCTGGCAGTTCTTATTAGTTACATACTTGCACCAGTGGTTGCTCGCATGGAATAAAAGGACTGATATGGAATAACAAGGTCACCAATGTTGAGCTGATGACAAGAACCAAACACGTTACAGTGGAACCAAGGAATGAGAAGAAGACGCTGCCGATGATTGGTTACACATTGAGAAACCTGTTGCTAGCATTACTAGGTAGTTCTTGTTCTGGAGTTCTCGAGGAAAGAGAAGTAGAAGTGCACCGAAGATTAGATGGAGAAGAGAGCTGAACACATCAATAAAAATTGATGACTAAGACAAGGACAGACAATGAGCTGATAGCACACGACAGGAGGACTTGGAATATGTTTGTTTAAGTCATATTCTCCTTTGGGGAGTTGAAGAGTGTATATATATATATATATATATATATATATATATATATATATATATATATATATATATATATATATATATATATATATATATATATATATATATATATATATATATATATATATATATATATATATATATATATATATATATATATATATATATATATATATATATATATATATATATATATATATATATATATATATATATATATATATATATATATATATATATATATATATATATATATAAGAAAGTACATTTGTAGAGTATCTCACAAATTTAGATCATTCCACTTCAGCTGACATACTTATGAAATTAAAAAAATATAATAAATACATTAAAAAATATATAAAAAGTCAAAGATTGTCCACTAATGTGAAACTGTAAGCATTTTATTTGCGAACACAGTTAGTTACTGAGATGTTCAGAAAATATATTTTCTATGTTATAAAAGTAACATGAAATCCAAGTAATTCTTTAAACCGCAGAGAAATTAAATGTAAATAAAACCATTTGAAAGAAGAGCATTAGCCAAGTTATAGATAGTATTAAACAACACAAACTGTCATGAGAATATGCAGGCGATGAGATACCGTTGTAATAATGTTGGCATGCTAATCTAAATATGAGACTATATTCCAAAGCCTTAGTAAGAATTGTTATAAAATGGAAAATATACAACTGCGTAGTGTCAAATATTTATATCAACTCTCAAGAAGTTTGATTTGTCATTGCTTAAAAAACATTTAGAACAATAAAGACTATGAAATATTCAAAATATATACACACAAACATACGCGCGCGCACACACGTGTACACACATAACACACATAATAAACGCTTAACGATATACAAAAGTATGCTCTCACTAGACTTGACATTAACAACAGAATGACTACAAGAGACAAAACGACATTAGTTCTTTTAGAAATTATTCTTTTGTACTACCTAGAAAATCGTGAACGCGTCAGTCTCACCTTAAGTCCAAATACCCATTCTAGCCTGCAGCTATTCTAATTTTATTTTATCTCATGTGTACATCAAAACTGTTTAACAATGCGTACATAGAATATAAGTACCACACCTAGTTATCAATGAATAGAATCAACGCTAGTCAATTTACTGGTTTAAAAAACTGATCAAACAGTAAATGAACAGAGATTTAAAGAGTGAGAGAAAGAGAGAGATAGATAGATAGAGAGAGAGAGAGAGAGAGAGCGAGAGAGTGAGAGAGAGAAAACAGAACACGCGTCGAGTAGACAATGTGTTTTGAGGGAGAAGTGTTATTACTCAAGCTAGTCTGACCCTTCAAGAATGTGCGCTTTAAGCGCACAAATTCTACTGATGGTGTGACATCAGAACCCCTTATGGTCTAGTACTGCCTTGTTTCGTCTAAATGGAATATTCCAAGAGCGCATCAAAAGTACTTCCGTCTTTTGCATAGTTTGCCATAACCTTGACCTTGCTGTTTTTGCCCCTGTATTTTGAGAGGTTGGCTGTTCCTTCCCAGCGGTTGCCCTTCTTGGAAAGATGGAACCATTCCTCCACACAATGCACGGCCACCTTCTCAGCGTTCGGAACTGTAAGCTCAAACGTAACGTTGTCCAAACGGCTCGAGCTTGAATTAAGGACTAAAGGTTCCACTAAGTAACAGTACGTTTTGTAGAATTTCGAGTAAGTCTTGGGGTAGCTCCGGGCCGGCTTTTTGATATCTTCAACATGGATTAGGTAGTTGTACACGTTAGGCAAAGATTCAGTTAAACTGGACTCCTCTAGGGCAAAGATCATAAATTTATACCAGCCGTTGTCAGGAAATCCAACATGGAAACGAACTTCTTCGTTATCTTTCCTTTGTACCAGGACATAATCGGGCAGCTCTTTGTCCGTGGAACACTGCGTTAGCTTGGTCACCACCTGGAAAGAAAATAGAATAAGTATGATGTAAATACACGGTACACATTTAAGAATTAAAATGCCACTTCTTGGAACGTGCTACAACTTTTAAATTTGACCAGTAACGAGTGTGATCCAGTCATCTATATGCAAAGACCCAAACACCAACTGGAGCAAAACAGACAAACTCATTGGCAGCGAAGTAGAAACATAAAAGCTGCCAAGTGAATTATCCAATTTTTAACTCCATAACATCAATCGATGATGACTATTGTTTGTTAAAGAATTATCAATTTTTATAACCGTTAAAACACAATTGACTATTAAATTTGTTACTTGTATAAGGATTTTCAGTTAAACGTTGATTTAATAATTTTGAATGTGCTACAATCGTATGTCTCAGACAATTTCTTAAATACACTTGAACAGAGCTATACAATAATAATAAGAGAAATTTCGCTGACTTAACTCAGCTGGGGGCTTGAACGAGCTAATTATAAGAGAATCCTTCACAAAAATTGACCGCAGATACTAAAGTTAACATTGCTGGGACTCATTCAGCATTGTTCTTGCTTTCTGAATATCTTGTGAAACTCCCTCGCGGTAGAAGCATCATTATCCTTCTATCTAAAACTCTGCCAAGATTATCTTGTGCGAAGGTAGATACCTTTGAAGACCCACATTAGTTACTCTTGAGTTTTGGCCACTGTTGGACCACTACTGCAGAGCTAAGGGGAGGTAACCCGTGACAGTTGTTTTAAATTGATGATTCTTCATTTCTTGACAATTGTGGTATTTCTTTATTAATATTATTATTACTATTATTATTAGTCTCTGATATTATTGTTATCATTTGTGTATTTTGGAACCAGTAGATGTAAGGTAAAATGCCATCAGGATAGTGGGATTTGGAGACACCTGCACTCTGACGTATCGGAGACAGGACATCCAGAAGCTGCAATTTCGTGGCACCATGGATCTGGTATGAGACAAGGTTGCAGTTGGTTGGGATTATTGCCTTTGTGGCAGATTATGATAATTGATTTCATATATCTATATATTTTATCTTCATCTTTCTTTTTACCTGTCTTCACCGACGCCTGTTGGGTTAACTGAAACCTCCTATTACTCAGATATGATCGGTCTCCTTTTCTCATTTAGCACGCATTTAATGCTGGTCGCTACATTTCTTTGATGAGAGTCTACCAGAGACCCATTAGCTACGTGAGCTGTAATTCTAACACCAGCGCCAGAGATCAAATCGTTGTAGAGATCAGACCGAGACCAGATTTGAATAAATTTGAGGAGATAGTGTGAATCTAAGTGAGAAACCTTTATTACCTTTCCCTGAATCCGTTCGTGATAAGTAATTAACACGACGAATCGGGAGATCTAAAGACATTGCTCGCTTGAAATACGAGTAGAGAGACGAAGAAAACTCACACTGATTAGCGCATTGCTGATGTCTGGTCTAAGCGTGAACGAAGATCCTGGGTTTTCGGCTTTGAATTACGTATAAACCGAAAACGTAACGTAGAATTTCCCGTAGGCGAGAGGTCTGGTTTTTGGAGGGATAATTAACTATCTTCTATCATCTTTTAGTATATATACTACAGAAATCTAACTCAATTCATTTAGTACGTCACAGATTCCTCTAGACTACTAGCTTCGATTCTAAATAACTTGTAAAAGTGAATTTCTTAGTAGTCGTTGGAGATACGTCTTAGTAGCTTGGTGCAGAGGTAAATACTATTTGAGTAGTTTGAGTGATTTAATCTTCTTAAATCGTAAATTATATTTTACTAGTTATTTTCTGTGCAGAGTGATTTACTAAGTTAGGTCCGTAAACGGGTTTTCTCTAAGTTTTACTGTGTTACAGTGGATAGCAGAAGAAATAAATATTTCTAGCGTAACTCTTCCAGTCATAAATAAATTTTATTAACTGCTAGTAACCAGTCAGAGAATAATTTAACCTACTGAGTAAATGCACTGATTCATCATGAGTATTGACGAAATATGTATTTTCTTCTAATTCATGATGATTGATTTCTTTTAATGACTAGAATTTATTTCACGGAAGTTTTTAAACGACGAGACTAGCTCTAAGCTTATAGTGTCTAAGTTAAGCTAAATAACCGAAGTGAATAATATATCTTATATGTTACGCGGGGTAAGGATAGGATTGTAAATTATAATATATTATGTTAAGTATT
Organism: Oreohelix idahoensis; assembly: GCA_024509875.1. Lineage (NCBI taxonomy): Eukaryota > Metazoa > Mollusca > Gastropoda > Stylommatophora > Oreohelicidae > Oreohelix > Oreohelix idahoensis. Next base: position 278,162 of record JAMPIV010012251.1, read on the forward strand.
TGTATTTTCTTCCTATACAGTATCTGGGTCAAACCCTACAAACTTACCAGCGGCTTCCATTCCATATGAAACGGAACTAAACTTTATCAAAGAACATTCTGATATAAGATCAGGTTTTTTTCAAGGTGACTTGTCTAGTCTCGTGGTACACCCAGTGAGAGACCGAGCACCAACTCAAAATAATATTAAGAATAAATTATAACTGGACTTATAGCATATCTAGAGTTCTTTTCCCAATTTCATAAACATTTAGTCTGTTGTGGCTACCAAATTTAACATTTTCAATACCTGTATAACGACCACGTGTTGTGAAGAAGAGTGATCCTGAACCGATTTGTTTACCTGACATGTTATGTAAAGATTGAAGATTCCAAGCTAACATACATTGTGACATTTAGATATTTTAATTATTTTACTACCTGGACAAAAATTGAAGCAACCTTTACCAGCATCCTACTTACCAGAGTAAATCAAGCGTTTCCCAACATTTGATTAATTAGTCGTTGGAGAAACTGGGGCTTGATTCGCCAATCAACCAACCGTGGATGGGCTGTGGGTGCCATTAACTATTGTTCCAGATGTGGTGAATGCACCTTTGTAGGTAAGAAAGACTGAACTAGTGATCACAGGTGTGTCAGAGCGAGAGAAAGCGTGAGACGAATAATTCTATTTGACTATATCCCATGTACTTATTTTGTATTTGCTTAAGCACGTTTTGCTAAAGCTGTTTCTCTATTTCATTTCAGAATAGATTAACTTATAACTCTGTTTTTGATATAGAGGGAATTTTGGACCATAGCGTAAAAACCTTTGACTCTTTTTGGGGATTAATAACTTTGCTCTAAGGGGATTTTGTCTCAACAGAGGGAGGGAGGAGAAAACCTATGAATCTAACTCTGTAATTAACTCATTAACCTATGTTCATTGTATTTGATTTTGATATTCAAAGATATTGTTGTGTTGTAGATTCTTTATGATAAATAAAATTTACATAAACTTATTTACGTGTATCGGTCAGCTTGACCCAAAAGATCCCAATTCCATAAATATAGTTTTCACGTATGTGCGTCTAATTGTCGTCATGTATCTGTGTGTGTGTAGATGTGAGTGGGTGAATATATCAATATATATTTACAGGAAGGTCTGTCTGATCTAAAAATCTCAGTCGTATTCAATAGGCTGGATTGATTATCTCTCAAATCCAGAGACAGATTTTTACCTTTCACCATTTCACTTGTGAAAAATCTATTTCTTTACCTGATCTCTCACTGAGCTGTCACATGTTCTAGTCCTATTCAGGTTGGGCCAAATTGATCTTAATTACCCTATCAAAAATATACGACAGCCTTTGAGACTTCAATCTTGGAGTCCCGCACATTGCTTGCAACGTATTACCTTTCGGCACTTCACACCTTTCTTTCCTGTCTTATTTTGTCCCCCGATGTTCATTACACTGAAGCCTGCCCAGTCGACTTAAACAGTGGGGATGTTAGAGAAAGTTCAACTCAAGAGGTTCCATACTTGGGGCATACTACTGTGGACCTACGCAAACTCATACGTCCCGAATTGTAGAAACCTTTGTAGCTTCCCGATATTGACAGATACTACCAAGGAGTCCTTGTTCTAAAATTCCGACATGGAAAGACCTTGGGCTGATGGCACAGGACAGGAAGACTTGGCATACGTTTGTTCAAGGTCAATGTTCCTTGGGGAGTTGATGATGATGATATTGACAGTTGTCATTCTTATTCAACGAAATTACTTCTCAAATGCGTCTAGATATATTTCATTATCAGTTTACTACTTCCTTTGAGACTGATCGTGCGCTTATATTCCTGTAAATCATTTTTCACTCAAGGAAACTGTGAGAGCAAGCCAGTTTTGACTTGCAATAAAACATATACATGTAAGATAAAAAGCAATATGGCTGTCAGTTTTACAGTAGAACAAAGCAATAAATGCCAGAGACGAAATGTTTGTAACCGAAACGTTCCATGTGAATGGTTATATTGCTCAACTGTAAAACTACAATAAATCACCAACTTTTATATTTGGACTTGGGCCCTAATATAACCGACGGAGCTTGTGTCTAGGTTGAAAGGAGCGCCTCGCCTAAAAAAAAATAAAAAATTATGCAACTCCAAAAAAATCTGATGCATTAACTTTCTTAGATATGCTATGAAACTCTATAACAGAGCATTACAGCAGGATGGAATCCGAACGTAAGGAGGCATACCCTGTCGGATAAGTGTTTCGACCTTTTAATCTTCTTTATACTCTAAGGGTCGTCCAAATATGACATCACGAAATTTTGCCCATTTTAGACATTTTCCCAGGCCCGGTCAGAATTCATCACAAAATCCCAGACACCCCCCCTTTCCCCTCCCCCAACGTGAAGTAACAAATCTCTTAACCCCCGCCCTCCCATTTTTTCTCTATTTTTTGGTACTACTGGAAAACAACAACATAATCGAATGTAAATTAGTTACATAGTTATTATCATTATCATCATCACCATTTTTCAACTCCCTAATCAGCAATAATGTCGAAATTGTCCTATTTTCACACAACATGCCTAAGAAAAATTCACCGAATCTTTTGGCCGAATACCATCACCAAGATCTGCTTAATCGGAGCAAGCAAGAGGACATGCACACCATCATAGCTGGGCAGACGCTGGATCTGGGTTGGCCATGTCCTCAGAAGAGACCCCGATGCCATCACAAGAACAGCTATGCTTTGGACCCCTGAAGGAAAACGAAAGAGAGGCCGACCAAAAACAACCTGGCGGAGGACTGTGAAGGCTGAGATGCAAAGAATGAACCAGAGTTGGGGCACCGTACGAAGGATGGCCACCGACCGAGCAAAGTGGAATCATTTTGTTGTTGCCCTACAAGACGCCACTAGGCGTGATGGCCACTGACTGCTTTGACGGTCGATGGCTAAGGATCAAAGAAGAAGAAGAATGAGCATATGCTTTATATCAAGTCTTTCTGTCCTGTGCCATCAGCTCAAGGTATTCCCATTTCTTTTTCATCTCCTTCATGTCTTTCTCAAGTTTTCTTCTCCATGTATTCCCTGGTCTTCCTCAATCTATCTTACCCCATAGATTCCATAACAAGGACTGCCTGGTAAATCTATCAGCAGGTTCGCTCAGTGTGTGTGTTCCTATCCTTCTCCAGTTTCTTCATCTCACGTCTGGTTCTTCTGACACTTGTCTGGCTCGTGTCATCAGTTCCACACTAGTGGTCTTGTCATACCACTACAATCCTTCTATTTTAGGCAAGCACCCATTTATTTACCAAAGGTGTGTTCAAAGGTACCGACACGCTCCAGTCTACCCAGCTGTAAATGGATACCTGACCAGAGTCAGAGAAGGAAAAGACAGCGAGGAAGGCAACTGGTCACCCCACCTCTTGATGCTGGGTCTAATGTGGTGAAGTCTCTAACACTTCACTCCTCTACAACAATATCTACTTTGGGACTACCTTTGTTTTTACCCATTTTTGAGAGAGTCCGTAGTTAGAATTCAGTCCTCTCTCGGCAAAGGTAGCGGGTTGGAAACAAGGTGGCGTCACGCTTCAGTCTATCAGCCGTAAAAAAAGATAACTGACTCTGCTCTTGGTCAGGAAAGGCAAAGGCAGCGAGAAGGGGATGTAGTTACTTCACTTCACGAAGCTTGAACTGGGTATTTTGAAGTCTCTAACACTTCACTCCACTACGGCAACATCTGGTATGAGACTACCTTTCTTTTGTTACCCATTTGTGAAAATCTGACGCTTTTTGGTTGTTGTTTTTTGTTGTTCTCCATGTTCAGAGAAATACAATAGGACTAACTTGACATTGAATGGATTCTGATTTTTGTGTTGGACGTGACTTCTTTTAATTTCGATACATTTCTTTGATTTCATCAGACTTTTGTCGCAGTGTTGGTAACCTGTTACTGGTTTTTTAAAATCTAATTTTATACAGTCCAATCTATTTACTCTGCATTTTGTTTTATAAGATGTGTATAACATTATTTGACAATGAAATACATAATTAAAAACAATTTAAACCGATTAAAGTTGTAACACCTATCCAATATGGCAGCTGAGATTATAGCATTAACTAGTAAATATAACCGTCAAAATAATGCCGGGGAAAGATATACCATATTAACCTTTCAGCATCTACAGCACATTAAGAAGACTGGGAAACTCATTTTGTTGATTCTGACTGACGTTATTTTACTCACATTTGTAAAGTTGTGACAGTCGGAATGTTTTGGCAGTCGTATGAAAGTACTGCGGGAGGAGCGAAGTGTAATATAACCTGACACTTTAGGCAGTTTCACAGTAAAGTTGTATCATCTTCTCTATCAATGTTAATGAATCTCCTAGTTGGTACGTTGCAGTTTATTATATCATATTAGTATGTGTCAATATACTTAAAGGAGAATAAAGATTCTGATATGTATGTATGTTTGTGTGTGTGTATGTATGTATATACACAAGGACACAAACTTATTCATGTTTTCAAATATGTAAATAAATAATACACATAAAGGTGTATGGTGCAGACACTCATAAGAAGTAAAGATGTGACAAACTAGACAAGAGAAAAACTAAACAACAGAAAAACTAGACAACAGAAAAAACTAGTTACAGAAAAACTAAACATCAGAAAAACTTGACAACAGATAAACTAGACAACAGAAAAACTAGACAACAGAAAAACTTAACAATAGAAAAACTAAACAACAGAAAAACTTGACAACAAAAAAACTAGCCATCAGAAAAACAACAGAAGTAGTCAGGTTTCGTTTGAAACAGAAGTCAGCCATTATGTCACACTATTCTGTTACAATGTGTGTTACCGTTACGGTATAGACCTTCTAGAAATTAAAACATCTCATACCTTCTGTACCACCTTCTGCTATATAAAACCCAGTGGCAATCTTGTAAGGAAGGAAAATAAACTGTTATCAGACGCTATAGTGACAGCATGGCAGCTGCGTAGATATGTTTCTCAAGGGTTGTATAAATCAGCGGGTGTCCCATTCAAAACAGGATTTGTTTAGTAGGATGTTTCACACATATAGCAGGACAAAAGAACTGTTCTAAAGGGCACATTGCTTTCTTTCTTTCTTTTTTTCTTTCTTTCTTTCTTTCATGCGCTTCACAGCTTGTGGTAGCAGTATCATCTTTCAACGCAGTAATAACATTTTTATATCCTGTACGACAAAAAAAAAAATGCTGCGTAACAATGCTCATTATCATCATCATTATCATTATCAACGTCATCATCATTTTTCTTTGCGATCCTTACGGAGCACTGAGCCACTTTTACAGCTGGTCCCTGTACAGGAAGCTTGCACCAAACATTAACATACTCTTGCAGCAGTAGTTTCTGTGGCAGTGTTTGGTTGCCAGTCCCATACCCGACCTCATATTAGTCGCCTGATACGACACACCTGAGGGTGCAGTAGTCCTATTTTTTCTCTGTCTCTTCTCCCCGGGAATTACACGGGACAACATTATTTATGCCAATAACACAATATTGTGCAGGCATTCGCATGTAATTGCTCGTTAAGGTGACACATACTAATAAGTGCCAGATGTCAAGAAATGACGTGCTAGTGTAGTTTGCATAATTTTATTTCGAGTAAGTCTTATTGTATGGCTGTGAAACATGGAGAACAACAAAAACAACAACCAAAACGTTACATTCTTTCATAAATAGGTGCTTGCATAGAATAGATGGATTGAAAAGGTGCGACAAGATAAATGTTGCGCCTCCTTTTGCACACCGCAATGTGTTCATGATTTTGAACCATCGCGATGCTCAACTAGAAGGTCGCTAGATTGAAATGACGTCAAATAAAATAATTACGTAGACGCGCGTGCAGAGTAACGACAGTTATCGTTTGGCAGTGTCTTCAGCCGGAATAGCTGCGTTTGTGTGAGCTCTGGCCGATACATTTCATGCGTGGCATGTGTTCTTGATTCTTTGGAATATATGAGCGTCTATGCTTACAGTACTGAGTGCTTTTCGACGGACCCTACAATCAAAAGGGGTCCAAAGTCTTCACCAGACAATAAAAAGGAGTCCATAGCCTTCACTGTGCAATCAAAAGGGGCCCGTAGCCTTCACCAGACAATCAAAGGGGGTCCATAGTCTTCACCAGACGATCAAAAGGGGTCCATAGCCTTCACCGTGCAATCACAAGGGGCCCATAGCCTTCACCAGACAATCAAAAGGGGGCCCATAGTCTTCACCAGACAATCAAAAGAGCTCCATAGTCTTCATCAGACGATCAAAAAAGGCCCATAGCCTTCACAGACAATCAAAAGAGGTCCATAATCTTCACCAGACAATCAAAAGGGGTCCATAGTCTTCACCAGACAATCAAAAGGGGTCCATGTCCTTCACCGTGCAATCAAAAGGGGCCCATAGCCTTTACCATGCAATCAAAAGTGGTCCATAGTCTTCACCAATCAACAGGGGTCCATAGTCTTCACCAGACAATCAAAAGGGGCCCATTGCCTTTACCGTGCAATCAAAAGTGGCCCATAGCCTTCACCGTGCAATCACAGGGGGCCCATAGCCTTCACAGGACAATCAAAATGGGCCCATAGCGTTCACCGCGCAATCAAAGAGGTATATGGCATCAACAAATAAAGGGTTGAGAAACCCTCCTTTATGTAGATATCACATTTGTTTATACAAGAAAGGTCATTAAAATTTACATTCTTGGAATGTTTACAAAAGGTTATATCCCTTGACATGGGTGTGCGTCAGTGAAAAATACTAGCCAGCTTCAAAACGATAACATTTACCTACAGAAACATTCCTTTATATACACTGAGTAATTAATAATTAACATTTTGTTAACAATTGGCGAAATATCTGCTTTGATATTTCGCAAATGGGCGATATAGAACTGCTTTATTTATTATTCGATGCGAGAATTTCTTGTATTTTCTCTACTGATTTTCTATACTTTGTTTCCTTGGAATGGTGCATTGATACGATATATCACTCAAAAATTACTTATGTAGCTGTTTTTCCGGTAAGAGTACGACATGTTTCCCCATAATGTCTGTTGACTATATTTCTCATATCTTTGTGAGCAAATAAAAAAACATTTGTATGGTTGGGAGGACAAGAGGGGGGTGGGGGGGGGGGGGGGGGAAACCAAACAAAGTAACACAAGAATTAGTGCATTCTTTTTCCTCATACTGCCCACCATATTCATAATCGTAATTTTTTTCTCTCTTTTGACATTATGCCATTAATTGTTCTTTCTTTCAGCTATACTTTGTGTTTCTGTTACATATTTTTTTTTTACAGTTCCAGTGCTGTTTTTTTTAAACAATGTCAGAAATCCTGATGCTCTCTGAGACAGCATACTACATTTGCCAGTTTTTCTTTGGCATTCGTGATCCTTAATATTCTTGTGTAGAAGATTTATGATTCTTGATGATCTTTTTGCACTAAAGCTATTGACAATGCACAATAAAAATAAAGAATACCATAAAAAGATACAAACATTTTTCATATGTAAATATATATTGTGGCATTATTTGTTCTGTATCTTACCTTCACAGGAGTTTTAGACTTAAATCTGATAAGAACATTATTGTCCCTCTTTACTCGAAACTCGGCGTCCTTGTGGCTGTCTGTTTGAAGCTTGACCTCACTTAATTTAGGCTGTCCACCCAAGAATCCCTCTGGAATATTGGGACGAGTAGATGCCATTTGTAAAAAATTTGTTGTTGTTGCGAAAGAAAACGAACGTGTTTCAAACGAGTAGCAGACACTTTGGATGGACCACCTACAACTTAGAGAAACCCAGTATGAGCGGAGTAAGGCTGCCGGAGAGATTTGACCTAATATATACGGTGTAAGACCAAGCGGTGGGCAAAGACAATCTGGCTTGCTGGCCAATCCAGTTGCTTAGACATAGTCACGGGGTTTTATCATAATTCGTTTTAGAAAAATGCTGGGGGAAGCATTGTGTTTGTGTGGGTGGAAAGTCAGGGAGGAAGTATATTTCATTTTTCATTTTCCAAAACAGTTCCTTGTACAGCGGACGAAAATCTATGTAGTGAATATTAAGTATATCTGAGAGTTTAGAAATATTTTTTGAGGTAGTCTTTTGAAAAAATGTATATTTTTGTACAGATTGCAAAGAGAAAAAGTTAAAAGAGATAGAGGAAAGAAGAATCTGGCATCGGTATGAGTGTCAGTTTCTCGAATGCAGGAGATGGAATCTAGAAAGTTTAAGCTTTAGGAGAGTGTGTGTTGTGACTCTTGTGCAACCGGAATGAGGAGGCGATGATGATTATGACAATCATCATCACCATCATTATTTTCCTTTACCCTCCTTACTGAGCATAGAACCATTACAGTAGCTGATTCCCCCTTGCATGAAGCCTGAACCAATCATTCACAATCTCCTGCAAGGGTGGTTTCTGTGGATATTTGTTTGACATGATGCGGTTGCCATCCTTATGTAGAACCTTATATTAGTCGCCTTGTACGATATTCCTGAGGGTACAGCAGTCCTATTCTTTCTGTGACTTTTCAGAGACAAAACTTCTAATAAAGCCTATACTTAATCCGAAGGTCCCTAGAACTGCCAAGAATCTAGGTTAGCTAGTCCCAAAGACAACAAAACTTCTAATAAAGCCTTTACTTAATCCGAAGGTCCATAGAACAGCCAAGAATCTAGGTTAGCTAGTCCCAAAGACAACAAAACTTCTAATAAAGCCTTTACTTAATCCGAAGGTCCCAAGAACTGCCAAGAATCTAGGTTAGCTAGTCCCAAAGACAACAAAACTTCTAATAAAGCGTTTACTTAATCCGAAGGTCCATAGAACTGCCAAGAATCTAGGTTAGCTAGTCCCAAAGACAACACAACTTCTAATAAAGCCTTTACTTAATCCGAAGGTCCCTAGAACTGCCAAGAATCTAGGTTAGTTAGTCCCAAAGACAACAAAACTTCTAATAAAGCCTATACTTAATCCGTAGGTCCATAGAACTGCCAAGAATCTAGGTTAGCTAGTCCCAAAGACAACAAAACTTCTAATAAAGCCTATACTTAATCCGTAGGTCCATAGAACTGCCAAGAATCTAGGTTAGCTAGTCCTAAAGAGAACAAAACGTCTAATAAAGCCTATACTTAATCCGTAGGTCCATAGAACTGCCAAGAATCTAGGTTAGCTAGTCCCAAAGACAACAAAACTTCTAATAAAGCCTATATTTATTCCGTAGGTCCATAGAACTGCCAAGAAACTAGGTTATCTAGTCCCAAAGACAACAAAACTTCTAATAAAGCCTATACTTAATCCGTAGGTCCATAGAACTGCCAAGAATCTAGGTTAGCTAGTCCCAAAGACAACAAAACTTCTAATAAAGTCTATACTTAATCCGAAGGTCCCTAGAATTGCCAAGAATCTAGGTTATCTAGTCCTAAAGAGAACAAAACTTCTAATAAAGCCTTCATTTTATCCGAAGGTCTCTAGAAAAACTGCCAAGAATCTAGGTTAGCTAGTCCTAAAGACAAAACTTCTAATAAAGCCTATATTTTTTCCGAAGGTCCCTAGAAAAACTGCCAAGAATCTAGGTTAGCTAGTACTAAAGACAACAAAACTTCTAATAACGCCCACATTTAATCCGAAGGTCCCTAGAAAAACTACCAAGTGCGACAGCTAAAAATACAGATTTGGCAGTGAGTAAAACAGAGGGCCTCGTGAGTTCCATGTGGTCTCTTATTAAACAAAGAAAGAATAAAAAAACTACACATGTCGCACTAGGCGACTAATATAAGGTTAGGCAAGGGGCTGGCAGCCTTATCATGTAACACAAATTAGAGTTAAGGTTTCGCATTCGGCAAGGCTCCCAGACGAAAGACCGTGGAACAGTTGACAGTATACTATGGCTTGGCTAAAAGAAAATGAAGTACCTCACGTAAACTCACTTAGCGAAAACAAATGAAAGACTCTGTGTTTTATTTTAGTTTTAACTTCGTTAAAATAAGGCAATTAAATAGTTTTGCATGTTAGGCATTATTAAGAGGCGTATTCATTGAATCAATCATTCCTTTTTGTTCTATTGAGAACGTAGGGCTTCAACTGTTGCTCTCCACTATCTTCTGTTGATGACAGTCTTGTTCAGTTCCGCCCATGATAGCCTGCTTGCTTTAGCTATCTCTTCCACTTTTCTTCTTAAGTTTATCTTTGACCTCACTTTTCTCTTCTTCCGTCAAGGGCATGTTTGGTTATACAAGTTGGACGTTTCCTAAGGGATAGTCTAATCCAACCCCATTTTTCTCTTTAATCTCCCACTGTATTAGTTTCTGTCTTGGTCAGTTTCACAGGCCTTCATTTGTTATTACACCTGACCACAAGACGTGGAGGATGCGACGGAGTAAGCGTCTACACTAAGCGACGTACATATTGTTAACCCAGACAGAATGTCTGGGAAGAGTAACGAAACCATGTTGTTGCAGAGGTTCCTGTACGGATACCAAATGGGATTAGGAGATACATAGTCAGTTTGCACACGACATGTTGGAAGACATCAATGTGGTTAAAGATTAAGACACGGTAACTAATGTGATTTTGGAGCACGGAAAGCTATGTAATCGTATCCGCTCAGACCTTATTGTGATCAATACTTACAAGAAAATAACATCTTGAAAGTTATTATCAGTGATAGATCTATGAAACAGTGTGCTGCAAACGTGATAAAAACCCACGGAAGCAGCAAGACATTTTAAGGTAATGGAGTCTGAAAACAATAACTTATGGTGTCATGTAGAATGTTCTACAAGAGAAGATAATTTGGAGTGGGTTGGGGCTAGCAATCTCAGACGCCTGGATGATGGTTGGTTTGCACAGAAATGCTAAGATAGACTGCTCTTGATTGGATTCCTTATCAACGTAGCAACCTGAGTGAGTGCACGAGCATTTTCGTTATAACCTAGTGCCACGTAAAACTACTTCACTTACTTCCAATTTTGTCAAGGAGAGATCACAGACAGCCAAAATAAGAGCTCGTAACCAGGACACCCTATAGGACCGGCCCATGAATAGGAGTAGCTACTAACAAAAGAGAGCGTAAAATTCCCAAAATAATACTGAAAGCTCAAGCCTTAGGACCTTCCTCAAGTAGAGATAGTAGAAGGATTCAGTATACGAGAACATTATCTATCTGACGGGTGACTGCATCTTAAACTAGTTGCAGTACATTACGGCCATTTTGTGCATTAAGCCTGTGTATTTAATTTCCCGGAAAACCCGGAGCAAGTTGTATGTATATATATATCTATATATATATATATATATATATATATATATATATATATATATATATATATATATATATATATATATATATACAACAATGCCTTCATACTCATACTAAATACTAACTACATCATCACGCGAGAGAAAACTTAATTGAAGCACTTCTATCTATGATGAAATATTACACACAACTCACTGGTCTAAATGACCACATTTTATCAGTAGAGGCCTAGCTGCTCTAAAGAACAAGCAGATATATATATATATATATATATATATATATATATATATATATATATATATATATATATATATATATATATATATATATATATATATATATATACTCTATTCTTATAACTCTAGACTAAATGTAAAAGGCATAGGCTGCTCACGGAGCTAGATGTTACGCTAATCTGTCTCTCACAAAAATCACTGATGTAAAATTAACCACTGTCGTAGTTTTTTGATAGGAAATTAAGACTTGGGTTGGTTCCTTCTGAATAGATTAGAATAAGTGATAGTCACAGTGAGAGATGATAATAGAAAAAGAGATTTCCACGAGTGAGATGGTAGAATGTGCTAGGGGCTGTCTCTTTGATCGAGAAATCTTCTCTCTCTCTGCCTATCTTCTACGACAGATTTAGAGGAGTCAGACAGTCTAAACATATATATATATATATATATATATATATATATATATATATATATATATATATATTAATATATCTCTATCCACTCACGTGCACGCACATTCAAGTGACGACAGTTAAACACACAGACGTGGGAAAACTCTAACAGTGATTATATAGATATTTTGGAACGAAACTGGCCGACACGCTGGAATAACTATTGAGTAGTTTAATTATCATAACAAACTTCTCTCACAACATATAAAATTACATCAAAGCATATACAAATAGTCATAAAGTCAATAAAAGTGCTACAAGAATGATAGACCCACAGTATGATCCTTTTCCTCGATGTATAGCCCACAGTCCCGTTAGGAGAACGATGATAGCCCAAAGAGTCACAGATACATATGATTTGGGTGTAATATTTTCCCCTTTTGAAGGTATGAACTGACTTTGATAGCAGTATCTATTCTAAGGAAAAATATGGTTTAGCAACAAAATCTTGCATAAGGAAAGTTACAAAGTGATTGAATCAAACGAAGAACATCCCTCAGTCTACTTTCACTCGGTTCTTTCATCAGGGCCCTGACTCACACAACCTTACCTACAAGCGTGCTGCTGTTCGCCGTCTGGCGCAAACGTTAGGACACTTCTCTACAGTGAATCTGTATTCTTTGGATAAAGAGAATCCCAGCTCTGCAGATACAGGTTTCTTCCACTGCATCCGGGGAGCATTCACTTCACCAGTTTAATTTTTTTAAGATTGCTGTTAAGGTCAATTGAATCAGTTTGGGTAAGAAAGTTAAACGGGCACACAGTGTCAGAAACACGAGGTTTCCCTTAATTAGGAAAATAACCGATGGACGACTTCTCTCAACAAATAATCTTGGTTCACCACACACTTGGTCAAATAATGTCGGAAAAGTTAATGTTTTTGTTCTGTAATTATTCTCGCCACAAGGCAGCATGTACATTAGAGTTTGTGAAGAAATATGATCTGGCTCAAAGGCATTTATATAAGCATTTATTCTTTAAAAAAAACCCGTTAGTGGGATTGGTATTCTGTCTATCTCTTAAGGCACACGCCCTGTCAGACAGGTGTTACTTGAAAACCGACGTGGTTAAAGATATAAAATGTTTATGTTTCTCACAGGTATGTCTCTGTACTAAACGCCGGCAAAGATGGGTTACCCCAGTATTCACTGAATAAAGAAAAAAAAACACATATGAAATATTTTACATATTATGTACTCAATATAACTTACATTTGAACTGCAAGCGTAGAGCTTGACTTGACGTTTAAACTTTCCAGTGAAATAAGTTATATATAAAAATCAATCATCATGAATTAGGAATACAAACGTATTCCGTCAACACTCATGAGGCATCTAGCATTTATAAGTTAGTTTAGAAAAATCGTTCTTGCCTGATTATTTAGCAGTTAAATTAAATTCATTATAGCTACATGATTTTAAGCTAGAAATTATAATTTATTCTGTTTTTCCACTGTAACGCATCAGCTAGAGAATATTACAGACTTATAAATTAATCAATCTGCACCAAAGAAACTAGTGGGATATGAAATAAGCGTTATTACTTTAAACACTTCACAAAATATTAGATACTTATTATAATATTTACCTCCACACAGAACTACAGGTGATCGCACACTTTAGAATTATACGCTGATATATTTATTAGAAGTCTAGAAGCTCGGCAAATTTTCGAACAAACTCAGAGCTTCGCTATACAGCTCATTCTATTCACGAGCCACCTGTCTACTGCGAATTTTGAGGACTGAATGAAATTAAAGTTCAAAACTCTCGTTAATATATTAAACGGACAAAGGATGAGCGTTATTACAAAATCCGAAATCATCTCCCCTTTCCCGTCTTTAACACTGCAATACCTAGACACCAGCCATAGCTGCCAGCCGCGTCTTAACACCTTCTCCCGACGTACGGCTTTCCTAAGCTATGTAAGTCTGGCGCTGTTCGCGCCTCATGCTGAAACTTTAACCGTGGGAGCGTGAGTGTCATGGAAAAACCGAGACGCATGTCTGCCATTCGGTCTCTCGAGAGCGAATTTCTCTCACCTCAGGCCAAAAACCGACCGAAGAAACACTGTAACCGGGGAAACTGTAGACAGATGTCTTCTCTCTATGTCTGACCAGCCCGTATAACCACAGTTATTTCGTCTAGTGCAGTGTCTGACACATTATGTCATAAATGCGTTCTCAGTAAGAGAAAGAAACACGTAAACGTTAGAATGGAAAAATAAATATGTTTATAGTCGGAAACGTACGAATGCAAAAAACACAAGAAAAGGATAAAAGAGCGATAATAAAGTAGAGGACACGGGTAGAAAAAGAAAGAAAGACTATAGAAAATGTATTGATCATAATCTCTATGCGACAACCACACTTACGGCTCACAAGAATACAATATAACTATTACTTAACACTACACAAATAATAATAATAAAGGTAATAAGTACACACTTGTATACAGCGCAATGCGGCACTAGAATTCCTCTTATAAATACACTTAGTACTTTACAAATTTAACACACAGTCTCACTGTTAAAAATAGCGATGAGATATACGTGAGATTACACATAAAAACACATAAATCGCCAATCATCTTCTATCAAACTATAGATAGACAAACGCTAAAAAGCATTAACTCTTAAACAAAAAACGTCAAACATTACTAAATCAAAAGTATTATAAAAATGTACTCATATGCAAGCATATCTCTATGTCGTCAGTTCTCTTAGCACAGACGCAACATATGCGTATCAAAACCTCTACCTCACTGGTGTATCGTATACAGGATGCATACCGCACATGGAAGACGATCTGGCTTGCTTTCAACTCTGACTCGACTCTCTCACTGTGTCAGTTTAAATCTACCTATCCTCTTCTGTACCACATGATAGCCACGTCAAAATGTCACGCTAAGCTCCGCCCATCCCTCTAGGGAGCAAATCAGGAGTCCTATGCTCAGTTTGGATGACATGAGATCACATCTTAGTAAAGATTATCTTCCTAGACGTCCAAAATTGAAGTTCCGCCTACTGGTGGTTACATTCCCACGATATTTCTTGCCTGGAGTCACACCTCACGGTTTCGTGCTCAACAAGGTGTTTTCCTCTATTGTCAGACCGCGCAAAGATGTCTAAAGCCAAGAGCCGTCTGTCATTACATCTTCTGCGTCTCACACGCTTGTCTACTTCACGGATGGCAAAGGTGTGTTTCCTTTAACTCGCCCATTCCCGTGTGAGAATTACAGCATGAGCACAAATATACACCGTAGACAAGATAGAAAATTAATTACGCCGTCTAATATTACACCTTTCTGGCTGTGGTGGGTTTTGATGTTATGAATTATTGTTATGTATTATTATTGTATTGAATGAGATCAGCTATGAAGGTCGCTGAATTTAACAAATAGTATTGTAAACTTTTCAGAGTACCTTTCCGCTACCACCCTTTTGATCTCATTCAAAATTACTCGATATTATTATATAAAATGACTTCGTGTAGTGTCTAGGGTTATGTATGTAGAGTGTAATGTGCAATAACCAACTAACATACAAACAAATAGTTTATTATCCACAACAACTAACAGTATTACAACAATAACATACAAACGACACTTTAAAAGGCTATCTTACACGGTTGAACTTTGTATAAATATAATTTTTTACTATTTATTATCCTGATTCTAATTTATTTTGAACCTGGATTGACAATCAAAAGTGAAATCAAAAGAATAATTTACAACAGTCCAATAACACAGTAGATCTTCTGTCCATACATACAATATTATTCTAATATAAGTGTGTAGTTGTATTCTTCTACTTTGAGGTAATACTGGTATCAACAATAGATTGTTGGTTATAATCACTCCCTTTAAGTTATGTCCGTTTTCATTTGTCACTTGTGGAAATATTAATAACTATTCACAGTTTTCTTCACTATCACTTTCTAGTTCTTTTAAGTTGAGCTCCCAGGTGCCGAACAAGAACTTAACTTGGCAGGAGAATACAGGTAGATCGTTTCCTCTGCTCGCTTGACAATCTGTTCCACCTGTTTGATAGGATATGGTCACTAGCATGGGCTCGAAGTATACAGACAGAGTCCTGAATCGAACAGTTCTCAAGCGTTTGGTACTACATTAACGTCAGTACCCAGGACCCTGAAATGTGAAGGTTATGCATCCGACTTTATACCTAGTATACAATACTATTCCACATTTGAGTACAGGTACATTACAAACAAACGAAAAAGGTCATAGCTTTATACCAACCTATGCCACCATTATCTTTTGATGTGACAATGTACACCAGTATTCCTCTCCCCTAATAGTTACAACGCCACTGCAATTCCAGCTGTAATCTTTTCCATACAATAGGATAGGTGTTATTGTAGTGAAATTGACAGAGATACAACGGTAAAATACCTCCAAAGATAACATGTAAGGATAAAAACATAATGCGTAGGCTGCTGATAGTACATGATCGCCCGGACCGCGGGTCATCACCCTCCATAAAAATTGACTTGCTAGACAGGATGGGAACGGCGGATCAAAAGGAAAAAATATGACTGGAAAGATTGCGTGAGACTAGCAAGGCTAAGGAGTCGCAATTGGGGGGGGGGGGGGGGGGGGGGGGGAAATGGAGGAAAGTAAAAATTCACGCCCCCCAAATTGACACGAGGTACAGAACGGACGCTTTTGCGATACCAAGCCTTTGATTTGAATTCAGCGGCAGAACGCAGATGTTTGGAATATTACAAAAATTAAAAAGTAACTTTTTCTTAATATTAATGTTAGGAATATAAAAATTAGCTGGCCGGATGGCCCATTCTGAGCAGTGAACTAATATGTTCTTAATTTTACAGACGGATAGATAATATTGAAGATAATGACAAAAGACAGTGTTGTTCACATCAGCGACAGACTGTATTGAATAAAAAGTGTCGCTATTTGCACAAAAAAACACGACCTTGAGACGCAGGTGTTCAAATCTACTTAGTAGGGAAGCGAAGGGACATTGGTGGTAGCTGTGTCTAAAAATAACTTTTAATGACAAAATTTTGGAGGGGAGAGAAAGGTTGGTTCAAAAATCAAGTACGTTTTTGGTAGAGACGGACAGACTAACAGATAAAAATCCATATGTCGTAGATTTCCGATAGGAGAATTAAGACTAGGTTTGGTCCCTTCTGAATAGGTTTGAATAGGTGATAGACTCAGTGAGAGTTAGTGAAAGGTAATAGAATTTCCACACACGTGAGATGATAGATTTTGATATAGTGGCTGTCTCTGAAAGCGAAAAGAATTCTTCTCTCTCTCACCTATCTTCTACAACAGTTGTTACAGCGTCAGACAGACTACACCAATATACATATTACGTATATTTCTATCACTCACAGGCACGCACATACACGTGACGACAGGCAAACACACAGACGTGGGAAAACTATAACAATGATATATATATATATCTAGAACGAGCTGACCAAACACGATTATTAAGTTCAAGAGCGATTTTAATATCAGGAAAAATCGGTTCACAACATCAAAGAAAGTACATCAAGGAAAATACATATACACATAGTCATAAAAAATCAAGGAAATGTTGCAAGGATGATAGCCCCGTTATAGTGTTAACTCTAGGTTTAGCCCGGCCCCGTTAAGAGAACAGATGATGGCGCCCGAGTCACAGATACATAGGGTTTGAGTCTAAGAGTTTTTCTTTGTTTTATCTCGTAATTATATGCACAGAGTTTGAAAAAACATCTGATTTAACCTAAGACAAAAACACAAGAACTCTAGCCTTAGCAACAAATTATGCAGATTGGAAAAAAATTAGGACAGCAACAGGGTGTCAAAGATAAAATAGTGAAAAATATCACTCAAACCAGCGTACACTCATTCATTCCGCCATGGCTTCTCATACTTGTACTCACGACTTTGCTTGCTGCCTCTTGGAACACATTGATTTTAGATTTTCACACAGACTCAAAAATGCAGTCTTCTGCCAAGAAGTCCCCAGTTCCAAAAGACGTATTTAACTTGGAGTCTCCGGGAACGACTACTTGGGTATGCAAATTTGTTCAAATGTCTGATTAAGTCACCTAACAATTATTCCAGGCGCGGGAGTTAGCAGAGCACAGTGTCAATAGCGTAGGTTTCTAAAAAATGATGAATGTCAGGTCGGTGCCTTCCCTCAGTATAGGATTCACTTTAGTCACACCATAGATTTGTCCACAAGATATAATCTAGTCGGGAAATGATTGTTAATATTCACGCCACCAGGCAGCAAATTATATAGAGTTTCTAGAAGAAATTAAGTGCTGGCTCCAAGGTCCAGTATTTATCATTACAGTCTTTGAAAACCCGTTATAGGGATATTAGTATTTCTGTCTAACTTGCACCGTCAGATCAGTGTTACTTGAGAAAACCCACGTGGTTCAAAATAAGGACTGTCTATTTCTTCACAAGTATGGAAACTACTACTAGGTGCTGGTAAAGTTAGGGTCACCCCAAAACTTTCACTGTGTGGAGGAAAAATAACACATATAATATAACAAACAGAATCTGTACTGGTTATGACTTACATTTAAACTTGCAAGCAGAGAGCTTTGCTTATCATTTAAACTTCCCGTGACGTAAGTTATATTTAAAAATCAGCAATCCTCATAAATTAAGAACACGTGCGTATTCCGTCACCATTCATGAGGCTGGATTCTAGAGTTTATACGTTAGTTTAGAAAAATACACTCGACTGAGTATTAGCAGTTAAATTAAATTCATAAATAGCTACAATTGCCGTTATAAGCTAGAAATTTAAATTTTTAGTCTGCTTTCCACTGAATGCTTCCCTAGAAAATATAATAGCCTACCACTTTATTTCTCTTCTGCGCTAAAGAAATAGATTAAAATGAATTAAGCGATTTAACACTTTAACACTCACAAAATCTATATATCTATCACATTAATTACCTCAACCACAGAATTACAGGTAGTCGCACAACTTAAGAATAAAAATGCTGAAAATATTTCTGGAAGTCTAGAAGTTCGACAAATTGCCGAAACAAACTGAGATCTTCGCTAACAGCTATTCTGTTTTCGAGCGACCTATCTACTGTGGAGTCTATGAGCGAGAATGAAATTAAAGTTTCAAACTTGGCCAATATCTTAAAATCAGACAAAGGGCCCAAACTTACTTCGCCAAGCGAAATTATCTCCCCTACTCCCAACATTTACGTCCGCTTAACGCGTGTCGTAACTGTCACCTACTGACCACGATGTACGCGTGTCAGTTTCAAATCCCAGACAGCCTGACTCCATTGCAGGGCAGTTTTCACACTACAGCTGACCATGGCCCAAGTGAGCGCCGTGTCAGTTTGGGATTTTCCAGACAAATGTCTGGATACTGACCGGTGCAGATGTAAAGTATCACACCTCACCGGGACTAATGCCGAGAAGAAACTCGCGCGCTCGGTGAGAATGTAGACGATTTGCTACGTCCTATGTTCAGCGAACCGACTTATCACGCCTTCTGACGCCCTGCAGCCCTGACATCTACGTAATATCGTCCTAGCGCGATTCTCAGTTTATGAGAAGGGAAAACAGGTAAAGTTTGCGAATTATATGAAAATAATATTCGCAAAACGAATGGGTGAAAAAAATACAGGAAAAAAATGAAATACAGAGATAATAAAAGAGAGAATTTTCGGGTGAAAGAATAGGAAGAAGTTGTAGGAAATTAAATGAATATAAACCCTACGTGACACCATACTTGACTGAAGCATGACTGAAATGACTTTAGGGTAGGAAATTTGAATTTAAAATAAACCAAGGCAGTGATTGGCCACAGACAATCATATTATCGACGCTCAGAGCGCATTTGGGGCCATTTCTCAATAGTTGTTCAGTGATAGACACAGTGTTTTCAAGTGTCGTGATTTCCTAATGAAAGAAAGTGAAATAAGTTCAGGGACGCCATACTATAGCCAGCAGCTCAGCTGAGTTTTGCTAGCATTTCTGTGTTCTTTATTCATAACCTGAGCTGTGAGTTTCAGTTGTCAACAAGGCGGTGTCTATTCAGTTGGTGATTTTACTCGAGTGTATCTGTGCAGTACGTTGTGACAGAGACCACTATTATTGCCCGCCAGCACGGAGAGGTGGGACCACCAGATTTCAGCACCAGAGCTACATATGCATGTTGAGTGAGCCTCTGGTCTGCTGGAAGTTCACCAACGCCTTTTAGTTACTAATACCCCATAAAATTCCTGCAATTTACTGGACACTGTGTAGTCAATATAGACAGGTGTGATGAGGCCACCCCAACAGCACAAGCATTAACTATCCTCCCAAGTAGATGACTACTAGAACATTTTAATAAAACTAACTAGTCTAGTACTTATATATGTACACTCTTGCATTTATTATGTAACATTCCATGCATTTCTTTCATAAATTTTAAATCTTTTTTTAAAAAAGTTCTGGTCAACATAAAACTTGATCCAGAACAAAATAAATGTAATATAATTCTATCAAAAATTTTACACTCTTGAGTTGGTTCAGTGTATTATAATATTTGTTAAATATTATTAGTCTGCTTAAATATCTGTGGGTGTATCTATAACTATCACACCACATTACATATCATTACCCTAGACATTTTACATAGCTACATTCATTAAGAAAAAAAAAATTAAGTGTGAGGTCGTAGTGGTAGCAAGAAAGGCCTTCTGACAATTCACAACTACATTTTATCTCAGGAGCCTTCACAGCTGGCCTCATACATTACATTTAGTAATATCACCATCATACAATACCATCAAACCCACTACATATATTGGGGTCTTGTCCAGGGATAATTAGCCCAACAGTAATATTAGGATCTCCTGGTTGGAGAAATAAAATTAGGGGAAAAAAATTGTGAAATTCCCTTTAAAATTAAAAGTGTCCCTGCAGATAAAAGTTGGTGAATCTTCACAGCCAGTGATAATTAATTAGTTAACTGGTTAGTTAGAATTAGTTAGACTATAGTCATAAGAAGTACTTAGTGTATTTACTGGTTAGAGATTTAGCTTGTATATTATTATATTGTCTAAAAAGTATGGCGGAGCTAGCAAAATTCCGATCAGCTGCTGTGCTGACCGCAAAGGAGATGGGAATGGATGGTCAGATTTTAATTCAATATGTAACGGCTGAATGTGATAAATATATTGAAAGGGAAGATAGAAAGTTAGCTGAAGAGAAGAGGTTACAAATTGAGGCTGATAGAGAAATTAAGAGGCTGCAGATTGAGGCAGAAGAAAAACGACAGCAAAGGGAGGCAGAAGAAAAACGACAGCAAAGGGAGGCAGAAGAAAAACGACAGCAAAGGGAGGCAGAAGATAGAAGGTTGCAGAGGGAGCACGAATTACGACTAAGGGAGCTGGAATTACAAGGCCCGGCTCCTGAAAATGGTGCCAGCCCTTTTGCCTCAGATGCTACGCCCAGTCTGGGAGCCTCAAACTCAGCTATGGGGTTTCATTTAGACCATTTGTTGAAAAAGACGATGACATAGAGGGGTACCTAGGACGTTTTGAGTTATTAGCTACTACATATGGGTTAGAGAGAGAGAGGTGGAGTTTAAAGCTATCACAGGGATTGAGAGGTACTTCTTATGAAGTATTTGCCAAAATGAACAGGGAAGACCAAGACAATTATGACATGTTAAAGCAGGCTTTGTTATTAAGGTACGAGAAGAATGGTGAATTTTATCGTAAGAAATTTAGAAATGCCAAACTGTTGTCTGGGGAGACATACCACCAATTCTCTGCTAGACTAGAAACCTATTTGGAGAAATGGACGGCTCTGGGGAAGACCCAAGATCTTAAAGAAATGATCATGATTGAGCAATTGAGAGAGTCCATGGCTCCAGACATGAGAAAATTTCTCATGGAACAAGGTGCAGAGAAGTTGGGGGAAATTTTAAATGTTGCTGAGAGGTATCAGGCAGCTCAGGCAGAGGTAAGTGGTGCTAAAAAGAAGCACATAGACAATTTTAAAGCTCCACAGCAATTTAATAAATTTGATAATAGAGAGCAGGGAAATAAAGGTAGGACAAACTTTGAGCGGCCAAGAAATGACTATCGCGACAGAAACTCACAGTTCAATGACCAAAAGTTCAATGAAAGAAAACCGTTGAACCAAGGAAAAAGATGGTGTAAATGGTGCAAGAAGGATAACCATAACACCGAATTTTGTAGAAGGAAACCTTCAAACATTGCTGCAATGAAGTCGGGGACGCGAAGATTAAAGGTTAATCCTAATGGACAACAGGAACCTTATCACCCCCCAGTTTGTGAGGATGTTATTTGTAATGGGGTCACCATAAGGTGCCTTTATGATACAGGTTTGGATTATGATTCAGTTGTGAAGTCTAGCCTAGTGGACCCAAGTCAGTATACCACAGAAACAGTGGAAATACAAGGGGCGACTAAGGACATACCACTCATGACACTTCCCATCGCAAGGATAACGGTGAAAACTCGCTATGTGGAAGGAGAAATCAGAGCAGCAGTGATAGATGAACCAATCTACCCTCTGATATTGGGGTGTAGATACGTCTTCTTGGGGAATCCCGAGAAACCTGTGATCATGGCGACAGTGCAGACCAGGTCACAGAAGAAGGAGGAAGAAGGTGAACAACCTATAAATGCTCATCCAGAGGAGATGAGGAAGGCGCAGGATGAGGATAGGACACTCAAGCCCTGTTTTAAAAAATTGCCCAAATGCCACACACCTCCGAGCAAGGGGGAATATTTCATGAAGAACAAACTCTTATACAGGAAGACAGGAACTAGATCCACTGGTCACGGACAGTTAGTTCTTCCCAAGATATATAGGGCAAATTTAATAAGGAGCTTACATGTTGGAAAAGATGGTGACCATGAGAAAGTCGGTACCATCTGCCAAAAGATTGCTCGAAAATACTATTGGCCCGACGTAAATGTCGATGTTGAAAACTTTGTAGAAGCATGTGGCGTATTTCATGAGGGAACACCCACAAAGGGAAAATATGTGCAGGACCTAGAAACGCCACGGGGCAACTTTAGGCCTGAAAGGAAAACTAATTATACTCGGGTAGACAAAGTGGAATGGGAGCCCCCTTTTCACACCCAGTCTTCACTTGAATGGATTAACATGGCCACTATGCGAAGAGTACAAAGAAGAAATTTTACCCAGGATAAGGTGACAATCCCTCGGTCAGACTTATATAAACTGTAAGAACAGACAAGAGAGCGAAGATCTCTCATAAGCAATCTAAAGTGGGGAGACAAACCCCAGAAAAAAATTGGTAGTGGTCGATTTGTGAGTGATGATTCTAGGAAGAAAAGTCCTCATTATAAAGCTTCTAAGGGACGGGACCCGATGGGTTCCATGAAAAATAAGTATGATAAATTAAAGATCCAGATGTAACTTTATTAAGGACCTGGACAGATGAGAAGGCGGAAGAGACTGTTACCTCATCGTATCAATACGTGAACGAACTGACCACTCGTTTGAAAGCTGGATGGAAACTGGCAAATGATAATTTGAAGCAAGCCAGGAAGAAACATGCAGCATATTTTAATAGGAAGGCAAAGGACAGGGAACTGGCAGTCGGAGAGAAGGTGCTGCTTCTACTACCCGGAAGCCAGAATAAATTACAAATTGGTTGGCAAGGTCCATATACGGTTCTAGAGAAGGTGTCTAGAACAAACTATAAAATTGACAAAAAGGGGAAGGAGAAAGTTTATCATGTAAACCTGTTAAAGAAGTATCTGGACAGACCACTCCAGGAAAGCACCCTCTTATTGACCTTGGCTATTGCAACCCAGATGCAAAAAGAACCGCTCACCTCACATGAATACCCATTACATCCTTGTGAAACAGCAGCACAGGTAAAAGTCAGTAAGCACCTGACTAAAAACCAGAGGGAGAGAGTTCAACAGGTTCTGGAGGAACATACAGATGTATTAACAGATAAACCAGGCCATACAAATTTGCTACAGTATGACATGAAACTGGTAGACTCAAACCCAATCTGTATGAGAGCCTATTCTATTCCGTTCGCGAAGGAGAAGGCATTGAAGGAAGAAATAGAGTATTTGTTGAAGGAGGGGATTATTTCGCACAGTGAATCATCTTTTAGTTCTAGTGTCGTTTTGTTGAGAAAAAACCGTCTGGGGAACACAGACTGTGCATAGATTACAGGAAACTGAATGCTGTCACAGAAGGACAAGTGGATCCATTACCAGACACAAAACAGTTATTTGCCAGACTGAACAAGGCAAAATACTTTTCAAAGGTGGATCTTAGTAAAGGCTATTACCAGATCCCAGTGAAGCCTGAAGTGAGACCTTATTTGGCTTTTAGCACTTCGGATGGACATTATGAATTCAATATGCTACCATTCGGACTGAAAAATGCTCCGAGTGTGTTTTCAAGGATGATGCGCAAATTGTTGGATCCCCTGAATAACCCATGTATCACGAATTTCATGGATGATATTCTCGTCGCCACAGAGACATTTGAAGAACACATTGAAGCTCTGGAGATGTTGTTTGATAGACTTCGGGAGGCGAACTTAACTGCTAGGCCAACAAAATGTTGTATTGGATGCAAAGAGTTGGAATTCTTGGGACACACTGTATATCAGGGTAATATGACCCCTGATCCTAAGAATTTGGAAAAACTGCAGAGAGCACCTAGGCCGCAAACAAAAAAGGACGTGCGATCATTTGTGTCGTTATACGGATTTTATCAGAAATACATCAAGAATTTTAACGCTATTTGTGCTCCTCTGACTGATCTGACTCGCAAGGGACTTCCAGATAAAATTATTTGGACTGCACAATGTGAACTAGCGTTCCAAGAGTTAAAGGAAAAACTCACTAGCAAGCCTATTCTCAAACTGCCTGATTTGACACAGGACTTTGTCTTAAGAACCGATGCAAGTAATGTAGGACTCGGAGGGGCTTTGTTGCAAAGATCATCTTCACCTGATGGGGAACTGAAACCAGTCGCTTATGCAAGCCGCAAATTGAATAAGGCGGAACAAGGATACTCCACAAGCGAAAAAGAATGTTTAGCTTAATCTGGGCAATAAAGAAGTTTCAAATCTATCTGTATGGTAGGACTTTTGTGGTGGAGACGGACCATCAGCCTCTCGTATTCTTATCTCAGGCTAAGCATGAAAACGCAAGATTGCTGAGGTGGTCTTTATTGCTTCAACCTTATCAGTTCAGTATCCAATATATCCCAGGCAAATTGAATGTCGGTGCAGATTTCCTCAGTCGGCACCCCTGTGATCAAAATTAGAGTAGCGGCAGACGTGAGGAGTAATTTTACCTATGTGTATCGCTGGTTTTGGAACTTGCCATAGGCATGTTTTCAAGTGGGGAGATGTGTAGTGAAATTGACAGAGATACAACGGTAAAATACCTCCAAAGATAACATGTAAGGATAAAAACATAATGCGTAGGCTGCTGATAGTACATGATCGCCCGGACCGCGGGTCATCACCCTCCATAAAAATTGACTTGCTAGACAGGATGGGAACGGCGGATCAAAAGGAAAAAATATGACTGGAAAGATTGCGTGAGACTAGCAAGGCTAAGGAGACGCAATTGGGGGGGGGGGGGGGGGGAAAGGGAGGAAAGTAAAAATTCACGCCCCCCAAATTGACACGAGGTACAGAACGGACGCTTTTGCGATACCAAGCCTTTGATTTGAATTCAGCGGCAGAACGCAGATGTTTGGAATATTACAAAAATTAAAAAGTAACTTTTTCTTAATATTAATGTTAGGAATATAAAAATTAGCTGGCCGGATGGCCCATTCTGAGCAGTGAACTAATATGTTCTTAATTTTACAGACGGATAGATAATATTGAAGATAATGACAAAAGACAGTGTTGTTCACATCAGCGACAGACTGTATTGAATAAAAAGTGTCGCTATTTGCACAAAAAAACACGACCTTGAGACGCAGGTGTTCAAATCTACTTAGTAGGGAAGCGAAGGGACATTGGTGGTAGCTGTGTCTAAAAATAACTTTTAACGACAAAATTTTGGAGGGGAGAGAAAGGTTGGTTCAAAAATCAAGTACGTTTTTGGTAGAGACGGACAGACTAACAGATAAAAATCCATACTTGACTGAAGCATGACTGAAATGACTTTAGGGTAGGAAATTTGAATTTAAAATAAACCAAGGCAGTGATTGGCCACAGACAATCATATTATCGGCGCTCAGAGCGCATTTGGGGCCATTTCTCAATAGTTGTTCAGTGATAGACACAGTATTTTCAAGTGTCGTGATTTCCTAATGAAAGAAAGTGAAATAAGTTCAGGGACGCCATACTATAGCCAGCAGCTCAGCTGAGTTTTGCTAGCATTTCTGTGTTCTTTATTCATAATCTGAGCTGTGAGTTTCAGTTGTCAACAAGGCGGTGTCTATTCAGTTGGTGATTTTACTCGAGTGTATCTGTGCAGTACGTTGTGACAGAGACCACTATTATTGCCCGCCAGCACGGAGAGGTGGGACCACCAGATTTCAGCACCAGAGCTACATATGCAAGTTGAGTGAGCCTCTGGTCTGCTGGAAGTTCACCAACGCCTTTTAGTTACTAATACCCCATAAAATTCCTGCAATTTACTGGACACTGTGTAGGCACTTATAGACAGGTGTTATGAGGCCAACCCCAACACACAAGC